>OX459108.1:9455071-9647571 GCA_949775045.1 Metridium senile | reverse complement strand
ATTTGATTGATTTGATTGATTTGATTGATTTGATTGATTTGATTGATTTGATTGATTTGATTGATTTGACTGATTTGATTGATTTGATTGATTTGATTGATTTGATTGATTTGATTGATTTGATTGATTTGATTGATTTGATTGATTTGATTGATTTGATTGATTTGATTGATTTGATTGATTTGATTGATTTGATTGATTTGATTGATTTGATTGATTTGATTGATTTGATTGATTTGATTGATTTGATTGATTTGATAGATTTGATTGATTTGATTGATTTGATTGATTTGATTGCTTTGATTGATTTGATTGATTTGATTGATTTGATTGATTTGATTGATTTGATTGATTTGATTGATTTGATTGATTTGATTGATTTGATTGATTTGATTGATTTGATTGATTTGATTGATTTGATTGATTTGATTGATTTGATTGATTTGATTGATTTGATTGATTTGATTGATTTGATTGATTTGATTGATATGATTGATATGATTGATTTGATTGATTTGATTGATTTGATTGATTTGATTGATTTGATTGATTTGATTGATTTGATTGATTTGATTGATTTGATTGATTTGATTGATTTGATTGATTTGATTGATTTGATTGATTTGATTGATTTGATTGATTTGATTGATTTGACTGATTTGATTGATTTGATTGATTTGATTGATTTGATTGATTTGATTGATTTGATTGATTTGATTGATTTGATTGATTTGATTGATTTGATTGATTTGATTGATTTGATTGATTTGATTGATTTGATATGATTGAAGGCAACACAAAGGGATTGTAAAAGCAACGCAATGGTAACGCAAGAGCAATGCAAACGTAACGCTATGAGAACGCAAGGGCGACGCAAACATAACGCTATGAGAACGCAAGGGCAATGCAAACGTGACGCTATGAGAACGCAAGGGCAACGCCAGGTCAATGCAATGGCAACACAAAGGAATTGTAAAAGCAACGCAATAAAAACGCAAGGGCGACGCAAACGTAACGCTATGAGAACGCAAGGGCGACGCAAACGAAACGCTATGAGAACGCAAGGGCAACGCCAAATCAATGTAATGGCAACACAAAGGGATTGTAAAAGCAACACAATGGGAATGCAAAGGAGGAATCAAACTTAACTATATGAGAGCGCAAGGGCAACGCCAAATCAATGTAATGGCAACACAAAGGGATTGTAAAAGCAACACAATGGGAACGCAAGGACGATGCAAACGTAACGCTATGAGAACGCAAGGGCAACGCCAAATCAGTGCAAAGGCAACACAAAGGGATTGTAAAAGCAACGCAGTGGTAACGCAAGGGAGACGCAAACGTAACGCTATGATAACGCAAGGACAACGCCAAATCAATGTAATGGCAACGCAAGGAAACTCAAAATCGATGCAATGCAGGACAAGGGCATAGCAGAAGCAACGCTATGAAAACGCAAGGGCAACGCAAAATCAATGCAATGGCAACGCAAGGGCTACGCAAAATCAATGCAATGGAAACGTAAGGGCGACGCAAAATTAATGCAATGGCAACGCAAGGGCGACGCCAAATCAATGCAATGGCAACGCAAGGGCGAAGCAAAAACGATGCAATAGAAACGCAAGAGCATAGCAAAAGCAACGCAATAGGAAGGCATGGGCGATGCAAACGTAACGCTAAAGGCTGGTTTTCACTTGACATAAGCAGACATAAGCATAAGCATAAGAAAAACATACATGTTCGTTTTCTTGTGTTTAGCTTATGCTTATGACTAGTGAAAACCAGCCTTAAGGCAACGCAAAGGCAACGCAAAAACGATGCTATGGCAACACAAACGCAACGCAAAATCAATGCAATAGAAACGCATGGGCGATGCAAAAGTAACGCTATGGCCATAGAACGCAAGGCCATAGCACACGTAACGCTATGGTAACGCAAGCTAGGGGGACGCAAAATCAATGCAATGGCATCGAAAAAGTAACGCAAAAACGATGCAATTGCAAGGGCTAAGCAAAAACGATGCTATGGGAGCTCAAGGGCATAGCAAACATAACGCCATAAAAAAGCAACGGCAACGCAAAATCAATGCAATGTCAACTTTTGACGGCGACGAAAAAAACGATGCTACGGGTGTTCCAGGACGACGCAACTTTGATATTAAAGGCAACACAATTAGAACACAAGGGTTGTGAAAACGCAACGCCATTACAAAACAAGGACGACACAAAGGAATGGGCGACTTGATACACGCAATTAAAGGCAAGGCTTATAATTAAGCAATACGTGTGCCTTTTCACATAACCAAGAAAAGTAGATTTTACCACCCAAAAAGATACGATAATTTGCCGATATACAGACAACAAAATATAACACAACATTTTTATTATACGTGTTTATTTGATTATAATTATTTAAGTGAAAAAAATAAAACCGATGACTGAATCTGATGTCAAAACGACGGAAGTGAATTTTAAAGTTCGAAATGTGCCAATATTTATAGTTAAAACATAGACATGATGTAGTACATTTTCTTAAATTTGTATTTCATATTTTCTGACAGTTTAATTATCTTTTCATGCTGTAAATGAAAATAACCGTATAACTGAAGGTCTTACTCTATAAAACGGCTTGGAATTATTTAGATTGTAGATATATGCCTTGCTATTAGCTTCTCAAATTCGTTAATAAATTAAGAAATAGAAAATGCGCGCGCGTGCTGCACGAGAAAAGTGTTTTCAAGTGTTGTGGCAATCCCCGTGCTTTATAACTGCATACAGCACAGTTAACAAGTTTTCTACTTATCTTATAAAATACAAATTGATCTGTTCATTTGATGTATTCATTTGCTTTGTAGTTTACGTTTTGTTTGGGCCGTATAGACGACTTTCATAAATGGCTGCCACTAATTATCATAATTTTTAAAATTGATGTTTTAAGAAAAAGAAAGCTATCATATGATAAACATTTACCATAATAATAACTTGTGAAAGTTTAAGAAAAAACGATTATATTAAATTAGCAAGAAGCTATCAGAGTTTGAAAAATCAGAAAATCACCAAAACGAGGCATCAAAGGCCTCAGCAGAAAATTTCATACAAATCTCTACATTTTTCATTGAGCATAACTTCTTTGGTATATTAGCCAAAGTATCAAAAAAGAGGGACTACTGGTAGTCTAGGGTCACGTGGGAGGGTTTCGAAACATGAGTTGAAAATCAGATGCCGTTGATACTTGTTCTTCACTAAAGTAATGAAAAAAATTCTCACTATTCATGTTCGTGTCAATGTTATAAATACCAAAGCTAAATTGTAATAATGAAAATTATGAATCAACCTTGCTATATATAGAATTTCACTTCTGACCCGATTGCAATGATTTCCCTAGGGAGACTCCCTTTGTCCAATTGACAGGGTTGATCATTTTGACACCTGACAGGTACTCGTCCATTAAAATGACTCTTAAGCCTCGGTCAAACGGCAAAGATGTTTCATGATAGTTGATGATAGTTCCAACTATCATGTGCGTTTGACCACAAACTATCATGGACTATCATGCACTATCATCGACCATCATGGACTATCATAGAGTTTAAACATGTTCAAATTTCACATGATAGTTTTTGCTGTTTGACCGCGCCAATGATAGTAGATGATAGTTGAGACGCCTTAAACTATCATCAACTATCATAGCCGTTTGACCACCGCTTTAAAGCCTTGTTGATTTCAACCTCTAATTATAATTATGCGAGGTGTTCTTGGCTTAGCTTAGCTTATTTTCTGTAACGTGGTCATGTTTTACAAGTATCTTTCGAGTCGGAATCAGTAACAGGTTCACACAGGAAATGTTTAATTTTCTGATCCAAAAGGAGCGCCGATCACCACTATCACAGAGGAAAAAGGGAGTCCCCCCATGCCCCCCCCCTCCCATTAATGATTTAAGGGAGAGACCCACCAAACCAGTATTCTGTCGTGCTGTTAGCATACATGCTTCCCCGAAACTTGACGTTTTTAAAGGTGCAATAAAGTCCAAAATTATTTTCTCCTGTTACAGATCCAGACGTCGCATCAAACTGACAAATAGATGTAGACGAATCTGAATGGAAAATGTAACCCGGTCGCTGCACAAAATACACAGTTACGTCATGGCTGTTATGACCTCGAACGCTCACATATTCCACTTGTTTGCAAGCATATGGATTAATTAGGTTAAATATGTTAACACTGGATGACTTTGCTCTTAAGTAGTCTCGAAAGTCAATCCCGTATTCAACAAACCCTGTGGTTAGTCGAATGTGTGTGGATTGTTGGAAAAGTCGCTGCATTCGTCCCAAGGACAGTCGATAGACTTCCCAGTTTGGGGTATTCTCATTCAGTGGTGCGCTTGTAGAAAGGAGCTTGCTGCAGAACTCAGGCATGTTTCTATTCTTGAAGACCATTGAGAGGATCAAGGTCCAGGCCGTGCGAGGTTCCGAGGTGAGGTCACAGAAGACTGGAAAGGAATCACCGCTGGTGTCTGTAATGTTGTAGATGCCATTCTCTCTAGCACCGTTACGAAGATGGTCAAGACATGACTTGTAAGTCTATTAACAAAATGTCATAATTAGTTAAGGTGACTGTCTAAGGTTAATAATAATAAGGTTAAACTTTTCTTTAAACTACTATTTTTTAATGTAAAATTTAATGCTGATTCCAAATATAAATAGAAAATTCGTGTGTATTGTGTTTATTTTTAGTCGAGATAATCAGCATTTAATGAATACCTACGCGCGAGATTTTGAAGCAAAATTTGCGAAAATGGAAGCGATATGAAAAAAATCACAACTCATAATTTTTTTTTCATACTATATAAAGCACAAATGCCAGCTAATGAATCATTATAAAATACAACTTGGATACTTTTGAATAAAGGATAAAGAAATACCTTGATCTGTCATATTTCGTCCTTTCAGTGGTTTTAAGACTCAAATGAAGTCGGACAAATAAAAACTTTTTTTTTTGCATATTAGAAAAATTAACTTTTTAAAAACATCTGATAGAACGTAGATTTTATTAGGTTCTTTCAATTAAGCTTATCGAAAGTATAGAGACCCGTAGAAAATTTGAGGGTTTTGCCCTGTTAATTGAAGCTCAAAACGTGTATGGTTCCTAAATAAAATTGTGTATTTTATTCAGCAGTTTTTGTGTGCGAGCACATCGTGGGCTCGAATCGAACGTTCAAAAGGAGTTCAAAAATAGCCAGTCACCTTAAGCTAGGAAATGAAATTATAAAAATGAGATGACAGATAGATAACCTTCGCTACTCTTCCCAGCGCGAATCATTGCAAGCTCAACGACCGTCTTACTTTGATGCAAAGGTCCGGCTACCTTTCAAGATGGCGCAAAGAACTGTGGAGAACACACCCTCAATACTCCTACATTAAATATTTTTGCACTTTAAAAGTGTTAAAACTCTGCTAGCATGTTGATTTTATGATTGATATGTTAAAGATTGATGATAACTTACCTCAGATTCATCGAAGTAGTGAACAAAGCCAGCTACATGTTTATAAGCTGCTGGACTGGTTTGCCGTGTAGCGTTGTTCAGCTGACAGACATCCTGCTCCTCACCAGACCCTCTCGGTTTGTAGTTGTAGGATTTACACTTGTTGTTTGAAGTGCAGAGAAAACTGCAATCAATTGGTGACGTCACGTGATGGGTTGATATCACATGACCTTGAAGTGCCATACCTGAATTAAAACAACAAAATGTAATCATTTTTGAAAATCGGTCACGTGACCTTTATACGAATTAAAAAAACTTAGAACTTGAATGGGAAATTGTTAAAATATCTTTACAATAATACAGCTATTTCAAAAAAAAGTACAATACTGAATACTGCATTGCAAGACCGAAAATATTGTTTAAAGAAAAATAAATGAAAATGAGTTAAGGGACGGTAATACGAGCAGCAAAATCGTCCAACTTGTCTCGTAACATTGCTGCAAAACAAGTTGGAAAGCGATGTTGCTCGTTTTTCCACCCGCGTACCAACTTGTCTCGCGTCAAAATGGCTTGTTGCAAGTTGAGTTGATTTCTGATTTCTGATTGGTTAATACAGCGAATAAACAAACATGGCGGCGTGCTTGACGTCATTTTGCTGCGAGACAAGTGGGGTTGGTATGGTAATACGAGCAACATTTACAAGTTTTGTTGCAAAAAGTAGAACGACCTTCTACTTTCTCCAACAAACTTTTTCAACTTGCAACAAGCCATTTTGACGCGAGACAAGTTGGTACGCGGTTGGAAAAACGAGCAACATCGCTTTCCAACTTGTTTTGCAGCGATGTTGCGAGACAAGTTGGACGAATTTTGCTCGTATTACCGTAGCTTTATATTATTATTGTTGCATTCCATTCAAATAAATAGAGCAAAAACACTAGAACCATGAAACAAAATCAGATTGTTAGTGTGTAATAGTTCTTATTAATTAGCGACTATTAGTTACTATAAAAGACAAGTAAAGTTGTAATGAGGTATTGTTTCCTTTTGTATTTGATGTTTTTGGTTGAGTGATACTGACTAAATAGTCACTAAATAAAAACTATTAGTAAGTAACTATTTTGTTTTTATTTCATGGTTCTAGTGTTTTTGCTCTATACGAGCTAGTTATGAGAGTAAATATCGCTGTATATTTATTATTCATTACGAATCAATGAGACCCACAATGCCCTTTAGTCTTGGGATACACCATTCAGTATTCAATGTTTTTTAAAATAGCTGTATACAAATTTGTTTCTTCTGTCGATAGGAACCATGCAAATCTGCCTTAAAACCTGAACCAGCATATGCATCACTCGTGTAAATGATATTTTTTTAAACAGTTCACGTGACAAACATGTTAAAATTTTAAGCATAGCACCAAAAAATGGTAACGAAAACACATTTGAATTTACTCTGAATTGAGGCTATCCCTGTGCAATACGACTTTTGGCAGATAATAATTACAGCGGTGCTAGATAACACGAAACTGGTCTATTACATCCGGTAAAAGACTTGTTCGTACCCAGGACCTCACGTACGCATATAAAATTTAGGTAGGAGAGTGGGGTGTGCAGTGTTGATCCCGGAAATTTTATAGTAAGCCGTTACCAAGACTACAACAAAATAACAACGAAATTGAATGGTTTGAACAATTCATAGATATGCTTTGTTAATAACTGGTTGCGGCCGAATGGTGAGAATAAATTTAAAAAACACACACACAAATATCATGGTAAGTTTAATACAATGTCAGCAACGACGAGGTTTTGGTCGTCTTTTGAGCGGCCGTATGTTGTTTCGGAAACCTTGACAACGATGTCTACCGATTCAAAGTAAAGTTTTTCAAATTTCTTTATCACATTAACATGGAAAAGGCTATCTATTTTTTTTGCCTTAAAAATATATTTTTGTTTGCCTTAGAGTGAAGGCATTTAACCCGTGAAATAAAATTAAATAGTCAAGGTGTAATAGTCAAATAGACACAAAAGGAAACAATGGAATTAGAGACTTCCCTCTAAAACACATGGAAAATACTCTAATTTTTCTGTTAAGGCTTAAATCTATAAAGAGCGAAAAATGTCTATTGTTTTGATAAGGTCAGTACAGGATCTAACGTATACATATGAAGCCAAAGATATGTTAAAGCTGCAGTTCACAAGAATAGGTAGGCGTACGTAGTGGGCGTAGTGTTTTCGACCGACGCGACTTAAACTTAACGCGATTCAGAGGGTAAAATGCTTTCAAAGGAAGAAAATTAACGCGAAAAGGTGCTAAAGATTTTTCAAGTAAGGAAGGTAACGCGATCGTGCCAAACAACAAATCAAAACAAAACTTTATTTACCGCTGCAAAGTTCTTTGACGTGGCATAACAAACGAATATTTATCAGAAAATTCGAGTAGGGACGATGAGATATACCCGGAAGATGCACTGTAATTCAGTTGCGTTTGACATTTAATCAGATTGTAGATTTTGGATAAAAATTAAAAATAGTATTATTTAAATTAACATCCAACTTTATCATTTACGTTAGAATTAACGTTAAAGAAAATTCGCGTTAAATAGGTGAAGGGTTAATTTCCTATAATAAGGTAGATTTTTTAAAAGTTAACATTTATAAGTTAACATTTAGGTATAGTTTAAGAGTTATAGTTTAAAACAAACGGACCCTTGTAAGGTTAAAAAATTATAGTTTGAAACGTTTAAATTTAAGTATTTACAATTAAGTATTGTTTAAGTTAATATTTAGTTAAAATGTTATTAAAGTTTATGAATTATAGTTTAAAATGAACGGGGTTTAATGACTTAAAATTCCTCATTAGAGCTGAGAGAACAAAATTATATCTATCACATCTTACCTTTTATAGCTATAAATCTTTTCTCTACTTCCTTACTGGTAACTAAAAGAACTTGAGCACAAACAGTAAAGGACACAAGGGAAAACCCAACACGAAACATCACCGTTTTTTTAAGTAGTTTCAACTAAAAAAATTCAAATTTTAGCATAGGACCTTGAGCGCAGACTAAGTCAGTGCACTGAATGATATCAATTTTAAACAAAATATTTCACCTGTTTCTTTGTTGATACAATACAATTGCAGCTCTATATTCATTGTATTCAGTGAAATCGATTATTGTTTTCCAAGTTTCTGATCTCTGTTGGATTCTTTAAACATTGCATTGTTTACGTTAAGTTCAACAAACATTTTTTTACCAAAGTTAATTGAATGAACGTGGGAACACTCGCCGAATTTTAAATATTTTCGGATTCTAGAATTGAAGAATATTGTTGGAAAGAGAATACACCGAATCGAAATATTGCAGCCAATTTGAATAACAATTCTTCTTGACTGCCCAGCCTCGCATACATGTGAAAACTCTATTGTTTTCCAACGTCATGAACATGAGGCTAGACAGTCAAGAACAATAAGAGTACACCATATTTCGATTCGGTCTAAATGATGTTATTTTATTTTACTTAGGTTAGTTATATCTTTTAATTTTGTTTTTTGATACCGTTTTGTTGTTTTTAAAACGTTTATGAGCGACTTAAATATTTTGATTAGGAGATGTATGAATCATAATAATCAGTATGCTCGGGGAGAGGGGAAGGCGAAGACTTACATACATACACGCATACATACATACATAAAAAAACTTTATTAAAGTGTCTAGTCGTTCTAGCGCCTAATGGCACTAATTGGGGATATAATTAAAATATAAATTACAATACTCAATATGAAAGAAATTGACTAGCTAAATAGAGTACAAACACTAAAAGTGTGCAACATAAATACCCCTAAATACTGCTAAATTATGCAAATTCGTTTGTTCTCTATTGTTTAATCAACACTATTTAGTGGTAAATAGTACAAAGTATTGCACACTTTTAGTGTTTGTACTCTAATATCTTAAAATATATAATTTACAATTGAGTATACTACCTAAAATATCTATTTACAATATGATATAATTAATTTACACCTATTTCAATTAACGTTGTCCATCTGAAATGGTTGATCTGAGACCGATAGGAATTGTGGGAGTTAATTAAATTCCAAATGCATTGTTTTAATTACACTTGAATGGTGCTGAATTACAGATAACAGTATATCAGAAGTAAACATTAATATTCAAGTGTGATTATAATAGTGTATTTGCAGATTAACGAGCTCCCACAATTCCTATCGGTCTCAGATCAACCATTCCAGATGGACAACGTTAATTGAAATAGGTGTATATATAAACAATAAAAACTGTCTTTAAAATATTACTAAAACGATTACTAAAATACTTACGATTACTCAACCTGCTTTGGATAGGGATGTGATCTAAAATCTTGACCCTATTAAATACACTAGAGAGTAACATCATCCATACCTTATTCAAAACCAATGGAAAAATGGACGCTGTTTACGGTGGTAATAATTACGCGCCTTACCCGAAACAGTAACTTTAATTTAACAAAATCGGTATCCTATACTTATGACACTGACATTTAAAACAAGAAACATATTATTTTTTTTTTAAATTCTAGATCCTGTTTAAGACGATTTTAGATTTCCTAAAACCCATGAGAAATGATCAAAATTGCACAAAAAGACGATTTTTAAAGCTTAAAAAATAGGCAAAAATTACGATTTTAGTTGCATGGACTATAGCCATGCAAAATGCTCAAAAAGGGCAAAAACGACCATGCAAAATGCTCAAAAAGGCGCAAAATTGACGATCTTTGATGGACTATAGCCCATGCAAAATGCTAAAGAAATGGACAAAAATGACGAATTTTCTGGATTATAGCTCATGCGCAAAATGACCAAAAATGACGATTTTAGATGGACTACAGCCCAGCCCAAATTTAATATTTTAGATGTATTACAGCCCATATGCAAAATGAACAGAATCCTTTCAATCTTAAACAAGATATTTCACCTGTTTCCGGCTTTGTTTATACAATACAATTGCAGCTATATAACCATTGTATCAGCAAGGAAATCGATTGTGTCCTAGTTTCTATATAAATAACCAAGAGCCAAATATTTTCCCGTACGGCCCGACCTAACTCAGTCAATAAGTTTTTTATCATATGACTCTTTTTAATTTAAAGGCCATTTTTGTTGTGATGTTTCGAGTAGCTGGTCCGTACGTGTTTGTACGCACCTGCAGGTGAAAAAAGCCGTAAGGACCCCATCAAGTGACATTTTTCAGAAGGTTTTCTTAATTAAGAGCGCGCGCCGGGCAAAATACGTGTCATATGATAAAATTGAATACTTATAAACGCTCGCCGTATTGGATTTTTCTCTTTTTAATTTAGAATTAATCATTTATGGAAAAAGAAGATTATATTTTTTTACTTGTTTTTATATTGTTTAAATTCGTTTTTAATATAGCCAATGCAAAATTATAACAAGACGCCTATCGATATATTACAGCCCATGAAAAATGTCCACAATATGGCAAAAAGACGGCTTTTAACGAAACAAAATGATCAAAAATAACCATTTTGGAAACCGCAAAAGCGCACACAAACAATCGACAAAAACCGCACAATCGCACCAACATTTGCTAAAAACAGCAACAGAAATATTTAACTGTAAAACCGCAAAACAGCATCACAAATAATGCAAAAGCACAAACCATTACGATCCCCGTCAGTTAAGTTCCATCCGATTAATTATTCACAATATCAATATCCGGTTTTTTTTTAACAGGTTGCCATAGTATATGAAATGACCCAGACAAAGTTAGCCCTCCCACCAGAACAAATACATTAAACTTTCACCGCCATACTTTATCCTACTTGAATACCCCTTAACCATGACATATCAAGTTATCAAAGTAAGTGGATAGTTTCCTGTTATATAGCACCGCTGTACAATTTAACAATAGGCTCATTTACACAGGGATAATCTCAATTTGAAGTAAATTAAATTGCAAATGCAGTTTTCTATTGATAAGCGGTATAGTATTTCGCAGTGATTGGCTTGGAATTTGTGAATATTTTTACAACATATCAAAGATTAGCATGTGCAAATGCGCCTTTTGTTAAATAGTACAACGGTACTGGAGTACTCATTTGATAATATTGTTTATTTTAAAAACTCAGTAGACTGCATGACGTTTTTTTAACGTTTCAGGCCGCTATCTTAATAATCTCCATCGCGATTCTGACACCAAAATATAAATGCGGAGTGGCGAAACGAATTCTAGGTTTGTACACTCAACAATAACAATCATAAAAACTAGAAATAACAAAAATAGCAATAATTATGATGATATAATGTAAAGTAAAGTAAATTAACCTGGCATATTTAACGTCAGTAACTCGTGACAGTCACAGACTGATATTAGGGACGGACCGTTAGATAATTCATGGGGGGCTGCAGGATTTTAAAAAAAAAAAGATACACAGACTTAACATTGAAAAATATCCTGCACAATAAAAAAAACTGTAAATAAAAAAAACTATTGTGCAAAGCTGAAACAAAAATATCCTGCACCGAAAACATGCCCATGCAACCCCACTATCTGAGCAAAGATCTAATGGTCCGTCCTGACAGCTGTTCTCGGTGAGACACACTAGTTTATATTCACAATAGAATATTGCTGCCAGAAATTCATTTTGGTGGACGTCAATCAACTACATTTCCAAGGCAACGCATACTAAAATTGCTTGTTGCCGATCGGCGAAAAACCAGGTTTTTGACCGTCAAAAATGTACAAAACGATACCAAACTTTTTTAAATTGAGGTTGAAATCTAGCTCTTTAAGCAACAACAACAACAAAAATAATAACAACAACAACAACAACGTTGTTACTATAAAAGACAAGTAAAGTTGTAATGAGGTATTGTTTCCTTTTGTATTTGATGTTTCTGGTTGAGTAATACTGACTAAATAGTCACTAAATAAAAACTATTAGTTAGTAACTATTTTGTTTTTATTTCATGGTTCTAGTGTTTTCGCTCTAGAGGTTCTAACTAACAACTTTAGATATGAGTTAATAAGTTGTTAAGCCTTGAGAAATGTGAGATGGAACAGGGGACTATGAAGGGTATTATTAGTAAATGACACATTTTACATTGCTTTTTTTTAGAAGTCAACGAGACATCAACCAGGTTGTCAGGTCTAGCCAAGCGATCAGCGGGTAGCTGCGGTCAAGGATTGAGTAAGTTGATTTATCCCATACCATATAGAATATACAGCCAATCAGAAAGCTTAAAAGTCGTTATATATTTGGCGGTATTCAACTGCCTCTTCCCATCAGACATTGTGGGTTCTCTTTATTTTATATGCTATGGGATAAAATAGTTATAAAATGCTTTCTCATGACCAATCGTGAATATTATCTCACTCGTCATTTTTGACAGTTCTTTCTCGCCTAAAGGCTCGTGTGTATACTAGAAACTACTCGTAAGATAATGTACGGTATGCCACTCGAAACCTTTGTATAGCTAAAATTTAATTCTCGATCGTATAGTAAATACCATTCGATTCAAAAAAATAAAAGGTAAATTATAATTAGCTTTTATTATTAAAATCTTTGACGGAAGTAGTTGACACGATGATAATATCGCATAGTGACTACTACTTTATTCTTTTAAAAACTCGCATACAGATCGATCGTTCATTTTTTATTTTATTTATTTTTATTTTATTTTTTTATTAGTTTTCCTTTATTCTAAATAAGACAGCTACAATACTACTACTATTACATTACAATGCTATACAATACAGTACAATACCACTGCTACTTTTACAAAGATATTACAAAGAATGCTTTTTTTGTTCAGACAATAATGTAATTAATGATAATAACAGGAAATAACTGAAAGATCGGTCGTTCATATAAAATAAGTACTTATTGACTGAGTGGGAGGGCCGTACGGGAAAATATTTGGCTCGCGGTCAAGACGTACGGAACGAGCGCAGCGAGGTCCGTACAAATGACCAAGAGCCAAATATTTTCCCGTACGGCCCGACCTAACTCAGTCAATAAGTTTTTTATCATATGACCCGTATTTTACCCGGCGCGCGCCATTTTTGTTGTGATGTTTCGAGTAGCGGGTCCGTACGTGTTTGTACGGACCCGGTGAAAAAAGCCGTACGGACCCCATCACGTGACTTTTTCCGAAGGTTTTTTTAAGAGCGCGCGCCGGGCAAAATACGGGTCATATGATAATGAATATTACTTAAAAAGTATGCAAATCAGGACAAATGTGTGTGGGATATACAACCACTTCAATGCACGGTTATAATTTCTTTTGTCAATTTATCATCAGTTATTCATATATTAATGAGTTCTATAAATTGCAGCATGTGGTCCTGACTGCCAAAGCCTGTGTATCGAAATACACAACTATTACAGATCCCTCCACAATGTCCCTCCACTCAGATGTGACGATGAACTTGCCAAATCCGCCCAAGCATGGGCCGACACGCAGGCGCAGAAGGGCGAAATGTACCACTCTGAATGGACAGACAAGTTTACAGAGAGTATATCATGGAAAGGTTGGGGGTGGGAGGGCATGGAACAGATGGAAGGAGCGATCCCTGGTGCTGCGAGAAGCTGGTACTCAGAAATAAAGAACGATTATAATTATGCCACGGGCAAAGGCAATGGTAAGGCTGTCGGCCATTTTATGGCGGTCGTGTGGAAAAGTGAGACGAAACTTGGATGTGGTATGAATATTAAACCAAACGATGGGACATACGTCACTGCACATTATGCACCCGCATCGCATGCGAATGTTAATTACTATGATGCTGCTCAGGCTAATGTGCTCAAAAGAAAGGACCCAGGTTGGTAAAATACTTTATTATATGAATGAAACATCTCTATTCCTCTGTTTCAAAAATTTGATATTTTAACAAGTGAAAATAACATGTTATTTTTATATGTGAAAATATCCCCACTATGGTTACACAGCTTTACTTTTCTTGTGTCAAAGAAAGTGTTATTTTCTTTTCATTGGTAGTTATATGATAAACAGAACATTACATGGTCACTTGGAGATACGAGTTTTATCTTCTGGTGTTAAAAGGGAGATCATTTCAACACTCGAAGATAAAATTTGTATCTCCGTGCGCCCATGTAATATCCTCTATATATGAAACTAGTCGGGCTACGTCAAAAAGTAGCTAGTAAATAGAGAATGTATAAGAATAAATAACACCTAAATCTTTTTTTCATTTTATATTTAATATAATACAATGAAACGTTTTTTAGTATACAATAATTTAATATCTATAAAGTTAATTGACTGGTGCATACAAAGTATACTTCTGATCATTGCTGAGAACATGCATGACTTTAAAAACATGAACTTCAAACAGTTTAACGAACTTAAATCAAGAAAACAAATGATTCACACAATTTTACTTGCTACACTGAATAATGAATATTATTCAGTGTTTTAAAGACACTGACTTGCAAACCAAGAAACACGTGTTATGAAGTTGAAATGGTTCGTTTGAAAATAACTCTTGATATGTTTGATATATATAATTAATTGTACTTTTACCGAAATATGAAGCTTATATATCCATGCATGTCCTTATATCAGATGATTTTCCACTCACGGGATCGAAGATGTCAAAATACGATGGAAGTTCTTCAAATCTATTTTTTTGACACGAAGACGACGATGAACTTGAAAACTAATACTCCATGTACATACTTTGATCAATAAAAAGCTAAATTACGACGACTTTAAGTGTTGATTGAGAGATTCAACTGCTTTTTAAACCATTTTGAATGAAACGTGTTTTAGCTGTAAGTCGGCCATCTTGGTTTCGGTGTGGTGAAGCACAACTTCTGAGTTTGGGTTACCTGTGGTTTCCCAAACGCGACACGACGATAGATTGGCAAAAAGGTAAAACTAAAGTCGGGCCCCCTGCGGGTAGCCCGACTAATAACGATTTTTTTTTAAAAAAAACACATGACTAAGCATGTCGAACATTTATTTTCCTAAACAGTTTATTTATTAAAAAGATGTTCCTAAACAGATTTTAATTAAATTCATCAAACGTTCCTTTAATCAGACCATAGTTAATAGAGGGTCCCCTCTATTAACTATGATCAGACTTGAAGAACAGTAAGTTGCAAAAACGCTTGGTAAACTTAAGTTGTTATAAGAGTGATGAAACTACTGTATAATCATGAATTTATTTATATTGAGTTCATCCTAAAGACCCATATGATCACTAACCAGCATGCTTTGCGTTGTTTATTTTGATGCCAGTGTTATATTTGTTATTCGTATTCAGTCGCTGTATTACGAGAAATCAAATATTAAAGACAAAACGATTTAGTAAGAATGTAAAAACCCATTCACATCGTAAAAGATATCAAAATGTCTGTTTTTGATCAAGGTCCACAAAATTCAGTTTTTCGCGCTGTACATGCTAGTAAGTAAAGGAAAAGTACTATTATTAAGCGTCGGTAGTTCCTTCAGCTAGAAGTAAGCTGGTCTCCCGGAAACGGCGGGTGCGCTCTTTTCCCCCTCTCTCCATCATTGCTCCGTTTTACGGGAATTAAAAGCTACTCAAAGCTACACTGATTGGAAAGAAGTCAAAACAAGTGTAAGGCCACTGGGGATTGAGCTTGTGACCTCTCGCTCCGAAAGCTGCTCATTAACTAACTTAGCTAACCTAGCTAGTAAGTGGCCATGGGTCTAATTATGTGTTATGATGTGAACAGATTCCTCATGTGACATCAGGTCTGCTGACCGTACGATATGCAGCGAAGATCTCAAGGCTCCATTTGTCACGCCACATCAGTGTATCAGCCAAGGATGTTGCTTTGATGATATGTTTATGTCAGAATCTAGTGTTGATTTCTTTGGAGCCGACGGACGCACATGGTGTTTTGTGCCTAAGGGAGGTAGGCTGCCTGAACATTTGTTTTGTTATGTTTTGTTTTGTTTTGTTTTGTTTTGTTTTGTTTTGATTTGTTTTGTTTTGTTTTGTTTTGTTTTGTTATGTTTTGTTTTGTTTTGTTTTGTTTTGTTTTGTTTTGTTTTGTTTTGTTTTGTTTTGTTTTGTTTTGTTTTGTTTTGTTTTGTTTTGTTTTGTTTTGTTTTGTTTTGATTTGTTTTGTTTTGTTTTGTTTTGTTTTGTTTTGCCAGTTGTACTGTTTTGTTTTGCCAGTTTTTTTGTTTTGCCAGTTGTTTTGTCACTTGCCAGTTGTTTTGTTTTGTTTTGTTTTTCTTGTTTCCTTTTTTTTGCTTTTCGTTTCATTTCTTTCTGTTTTGTTCTAGTGTTTTGTTTGTTCTGTTTTTGTTTATTTGTATTTAGAATGATGAGTTGTCAATTATTAATTGTCATCACATCATGGTAGCAAATCCTTCTCAAATAGGTTTAAATTTGTTTTGTGCAAAATCAGCAACATCATTGCCTTGAATTACATGGGAAGGAATCGCTTATCAGCAAAAAACAGCGAAATATAGCAGCACACGCAATTACTGTACTTTGCTTACAGCAGTTCTCAGTCACACTTGCACCGCTCGCATAAAAAGCACCGCTATAAAATGTGAAGTTGGTGGACGTCAATCAAACTGTGTTTACAAGACGCATGGTGTTTTTACTTCAGTCGGGCTGCGAAACATGTCTGAATCCGACGAAGAGGTTGTTGTAGGAATTCAGACATGTTTCGCAACCCGACTGAAGTAAAAACACCATGCGTCTTGTAAACACAGTTTGATTGACGTCCACCAACTTCACGTTTTATAGCGGTGCTTTTTATGCGAGCGGTGCACGTGTGACTGGGAACTGCTGTAATGTGCATATCTTTATAACATATAATAGGAAAGAAAGCTCCATCGAGTTTGGAAGCGTCAGGCAAAACAAATGGTAAGGAACTTACACCTTGTTATCCATTTATGTCATTTTAAATAATATGCCTGTATTAGGAATCTATAGACAGATATTCTGCTAGTATTGTGAGCAAGACGAGAAAATAACTACGTTTAGCAACGTACTTAGTTCTCTCTAATTTGATGCGACATACACCTACTTGCAGTAAGGTTGTCATACAAAATAGAACATTTGTCACAAAGAAAATAGAACATTTGTGATTTAGTGCGAAAGGAATTAATTAAAAGACAAAAGAGAGAGTTCAGCTTCAGTGATCTTCTTATGTCTTTCAATCAATTCCTATCGTACTAAATCACAAATGTTCTATTTTCATTATAACAAATGTATAGTTTTGTATGACAACCTTACTGCTAGTAGGTGTACATTAGATTTATACTTTCCGTTTTTTGTGTAGCGACTAGTGCTAGTGGAAGTACTGTTTCTGGAGGAATAGGCGCAGCTAACACTGGCTCAGCCAATCAAACTGTATCTACACAAGGAAGCAATAAAACCCAAACAGGAACAGCTGGAGGGTCAGCAACAACGCAAACTGGATCGGTTGGGGGGACCGTGGACGGTGGAAAAGCCACAATGGAGAAAAACGAACCAAATATAGAAATTGGGACACATCAAGCAGGAACTACTGAAGGGTCTACAACAACAACAACGCAAACTGGATCGGTTGGAGGGACTGTGGACAGTGGAAAAGCCACAATGGAGAAAAACGAGCCTAGCAAAGAAACTGGACCAGTTCAGACAGAAAAAGCTGGGTCTGAAATAACTGGTGGTTCTACAATAACTGGAGGGTCAGTAACAACTGGAGGCTTAACAAGGCTTCCGTCAGGCAAAGTAGGGGTACCTTTAACAAAGCAGACTGAAACTGGAGCAGTTCAGACAGGAGCAGTTCAGACAGGAGCAGTTCAGACAGAAGCAGTTCAGACAGGAGCAATCGGAGGGCCTACAATAACGCAGACTGCTGTCAATCAAATACAATTAGGTAATTATATAATTTAATGGTATTAATTGAGTCAATATAGCGTTCTTCTATTTTACGTTTTGTGCAATAGCTTGTAAAGCTACAACCTTTAAACTCTGAAAAGCTCAAGGAACGAGCACACAAGTTCGCACATGTAGTTGTAATAGCATGTTCATCATAAAATAATTATCCAGGGCATGTCATGTGGCCTAAATTGAAAAATGGTAAATGAAAAAGTTGAGCAGGTCTATTGACTAATGATTCAACCTCATCCAGACTTATTTTAATCTATTAACGAAATACCAGGAAATACTAGAATAAAAATAAATACAAATATCATTGACCACTGTTAACGTTTTAATATTAGGTATCCAACCAATAACCATATCTTCTCAAGTACAGCCAAACGATGGAGTATGTGGTATGCTATATATACGATTAAATGTACTATAGAAAACCAAAAATGGGGATAGATTCCAAGAATAAGGATAATTTTCCTGGAGAAGTTGCATTTTTAAAGCACAGCTGGTCACCAAATGATTCAACACGTATGTTACTGCATGAGAAAAGCATCAATTACCTTTCTCTGCTTCTTATGAGAATAATGCTAGCATGAGTAATCCAATCGAGTACTTCATTTTGAAGTTCAAAACTGACATGCAAATATAGATCTCATAAAAATTAACCAGCTGGGACCGGTTGTACGAAGGGTGGATAAAGTTATCCGCGGATAAAAGTTATCCACTGCATAGGTTTTTTATAGATTTTATCCGCTGGATAAGGACTTATCCGGTGGATAGCGCTATTCACTATTCGTACAACCGGCCACTGACGAAGGCTGTTTGGTTTAACTCTGAAATGTTTTTATTCAATACTCAAAAAACAGTGAAAAAAAGTAAAATTGTAAATATGAACAACACACGTGACCTTTCTAACATTCAAGCATCTTTAGGACTGCCTTAACATATTTTATGGTTGAAATCGTCTTATTTCTAGAAATATCGTTGTATTTATTTGAAACCTAATGAAACGTGGTATAGGTAAATTCCCCAGCTAGCGTCACACTTATCGAATAGTCCCCTTCACAGTTCCCTGCGCATCTTGAAAGGCAGTTGGTAATTTGCATCGAAGCGAGACGATGCAAAAGCCAGGCTACCTTCATGATGGCGCAGTACTATGAAGGAAAATATTCTAATTCTATGTTATCCTTTTAAAAGTTGTGCTCGACCTTGGGTTCATTATTGATGGCTCCATGGCAGTTGGCAACGAGTTGAACTTCAAGCAGATAGTCAACTTTGTATGGAATACTATGCAATCATTCATCATCAGCGAGTCGCAAACAAGAGTCGGTGTAGTTCTCTCATCAATAGAATCGTTCGTAATATTCAATTTCTATACATACTTCGACAAGAACAACATCTTTAACGCTCTTAGTAATATGCTCTACCCCGGTATCGATGGCCCCGGGACCTATATTGGTAGGGGTCTAAACGTTGCAAGGAACCTTCTGTTCCGCCAATCAGGACGCGAGCATGTACCACGTGCTTTGGTTGTTCTACTCGCTGGGCGTTCACTTGATGATGTTATAACCCCTTCTTCTAAGCTTAGAGCGATGAATGTTGATATCTATAGTGTTGGTGTTGGTACGCAGTACAGCAGACTTCAATTACATGCAATGGCGAGTTTTCCACATTCGGAGCATGTTTTCGGTGCACTGGTTCCTCAGTTTGGACTTGTAGCGCAGAATCTTGTCACAAAGATAATGAAAGGTACAGTAATTTATAAAGGAAATTATTATGTTATTCATATGCGATTATTTCGATCTAATTGTTTATCGTATCAAAGATATGCCTATTGTTCTGTTGCAATTTCAACCAGTTAAAAAAAAGAAAAAAATCTCACGCGCTAATCAAAGTCTTTTGTTATTTCTCACCTACAATACCATATACTGTGATGGCATTGTTTTCAAGATTGCATACGGTATTATATTTCTGATACGTAGCAAAATGTTTGATTTTGAACAATAGTCTTATTCACAGTTCCCTGCGCCATCTTGAAAGGTCCTTTGCATCAAAGCGAGACGAACGTTGAGCTTGCGATGATAGATATTTTGTTTTGTTTTTATTTTGTTTTAACAGCTTTATTGGGCACGTATTACAAATTTATAGACCTACATAGCAGATTTACAAAACATATTTACAAAACAGACTAAATGAAATTGCACAGGACGTATCACAAACGATTATTAAACGAGCCCAATGGGGTCTGCGCGTACGGGACACAGGTCCCATGCGAGGCGCACCCCCATTGTAAATAACAATAAAACTAGGAAATACTTATATTTCTTTATTTATATACTTATTCATTTTGTTTAAGGTCTTTACATGGACTTTTGTCATCCCTGCAATAAAGGTCACGACGAATCTTGTGACTTTTGCCCGATGGTATACCAAAGAGATTTGCCAATCCAAACAGCAAAAGCAAACCTCAAACATCACAAAGATAGAAAATCTAGAAAATCTAGAAAAGAGAAAGTCCACAATGCTATGCACCGCTTATATTCTTCTAACGAAAATAATTTAAGATTGTCGGACGGACTGAACAAAGGTACATTTGGTTCGCCACTCTTTAAACCTAAGACATCTACCCTTACTAAAGAAGAAGAAGGCCTTTCTGAGTACAGATATGATACTCCAGTAGTTAATAATGGTATGTTTTAAAATGTATGGATTCTAAATTAAGGAACGAAATAATTAATGGGTGGATGGATGGATGGACGGACGGACGGACGGACGGACGGACGGACGAACGAACGGATGAGTGAGTGAGTGAGTGAATGAATGAATAAATCAATCAATAAATGGATAATTGAATAAATGAATGGATGAATGAATGGATGGATAAATTGTTGGATGAATGAATAGATGGATGTGTGGATGAATTGATGGATGAATGAATGAACGTATGGATATATAGATGAATATATGAATGGATGGTTGGATAGATGTGAATTACAAATGAATATATAAATGAATTACTTGATTAATAAACACTCAACAAATTTTGTGTAATTAACTATGTGCAGTACTAATAAGAGGTGTACATTTTTCCAATCAGAATGCAAAGACTATCTAGAAGATTGTCCCATATATGCTACTCAAGGATACTGCAATAACTATGCACCTAGTACGAACATTGGCAGTGTTCTAGCAATGTGTAAACTGTCGTGTAATTTGTGCAAGCAAGGCAACTACAAGTGAGTATGTAAAAACGCGCACGCGTGCTGTGTACATTGAATAATGACACAGGGACTCACAGAACACGAGAGAAGTGTTAAGAGAAAAGCGCAAGCGTCCATGAAATTTAAATCACATTGCGGCTTTGTAATAATTTGTATTTGTCATACTCAAATAACCGCGGATCAGACCAATATATATCTACATTGTACATATACATCTATTTCAATAATCGTTGTCGCAATCAAAGCTACAGTCCACACTCTGAAGTTTGCAAAGGATTTCGGTATTTCTTATCTTGTTATCAATTTATTCATAGCACATTTTGTTTGTACGTGTTTGTGTTATATGACCATAAAAAGTTGTTGCAGTGGTAGATCATGAAACAAATATTTCTTGAAAATACGTCTAATAAATCTCAAATTATTTTGATATTACCGACATCCTTTTCAGGCTTCAGAGTGTGGACTGTAGCTTCGGCTGCGACAACAATTTTTGAAATAGGTGTATATCTACATTGTAGCCTGAGTCTAGGTTTACCTTTTCTATCTATGGCTCTATCGTTGTGTCGAGATTACACATGACGTAATGCCACAGGTAAACTATCTATCAATTACTACTCTATGACGTAGCCTGAGTAGACGCTATAAGTGCGTCTAGTTGCTTTATATTCCGCGACGATCATACTCATATACACAATTTAATAACCGAGGATCAGACCAACATATATCTAAATTTGTATTTAGCCTATGTATATCGTACAGGCAGTTCGTACAGGCAAGAGTTTGTAATTGTAAGTTATAAGCTGTAATTATCAGTTGTAATTGTAGTTCTTTTCTTTTGTATTTATTAGATTGTACGTTCTGTTTTGAAAAAATTAAAATAATGCAAAAATTGACAAATTGTTTGATTTGTTTTTTCAATAACAAGCTGTATTAATGTTTTCATATAATGTCTTATCAGTGTACAGAACCAAGGTGATGACGCAATGAAGAGGAATCTACACACCAGTCCTTGCTCGGCCAAAAAATTTTCAAGACGAAGCACGCCATGAATCATGGGATATCTCGTTAAGACAAAAAAAAAACTATCCCCGTCAATTGCATACAAACTTGTCAAACGACAGAGAATAATCTAGACTTTCGAAGTGATAACAATATTTTACATAGCATGGGTTGGAATTTTCTGGCGCTGATTCGTAGCAGGACTAACAGAGAATCAGATGCCGTGTTTACAAAGTTCTAAACAATTCAAAACATCAACATCTACGAAAGTCATTAATATTAAAGTTGACAAACCTTCTGTTGTTTCAAAATAAAGTTCTATACATATATGATATTTTACAAATGTGGAGAAATTCAAAACATTGCATTGGAAGTATCATGATACATTGGAACAAAATGCCAAAACACTTTCTTTTTATATATAGTTTAACGTGAATTTCATTCATAATTTGAGTTGGAACTGACGCGTGTACTCGCGAAACAAGCTATGATAACAAAATCAAAAACATTATTGCATTAAATAAAGTTTTCATAAACAACTAACTATCTCTAAAACAAATGAAAAAAGAATCGAAAAAAAATTTGCTTTGGACTTTGGACTTTTGGACGCGAACAAACTAGAATGACAACACTATTACCATGACGACAATATCACATCAAATAAGGTTTTCATAAACAACAGAGTAGCTCCAAAATATTATCTTTATCTTATAAAGAAAAGAAAAGAAAAAAACTTTGAAAGAAAATTCCCTTTGGAACTGGTGTTTATACGCGAACAAACTAGAATGACAAAATTATATCCAAAGGCTTTCATAAACAACTGACTAGCTCTAAAATATTTTCTATATCTGAGAAAGAAAATAAAAAAATAAACTTTGAAAGAAAATTTGTTTTGGAACTGACATTAACACGCAAACAAACTAGAATGACAACATTATTACCATGACGACAATATCACATCAAATAAGGTTTTCATAAACAACTGACTAGCTCTAAAATATGTTTTATATATCTTAATTAATTTTTACTCAAAAGAAATCCAGTTAATTTGTGAGAGTGAGTGTTTAATTGTGTGTGAGATTTGGGAACAATTCCATGGCATAAAACATTGATTTATAGATAATCAATCAATCGATTCTGTTTCAAAAATCTATAAATTTTATAAATCTATACCAGATTTATTATAACACTGTTTATATTTGTATACAAACGAATAAAATCTTGATTATTTATTTGACCAATAAAATTAATACTGGTTTTGTCATAATCGACATCACAATCGGGCCCTGTGCAAATCGAGAATTTTCAGTCAGTTATATATCAGTATTAAATTTAATTATAAGTGTAAGTTTAAGGCCATATACTACTGTTTTTATGTTCAAATCTTTAGCTTTTGTCGGTCACCGACATCATCAGAAGATCGAGTGAAAATGATTGTACGAAACCTAAAGATTTGAACATAAAAAGTAGTACATGGCCTCAAACCTACTCTTATAATATTTTTCACAATGCTACTGAAGGACAACTTTAATATTAAATTAAATTTTCTCAAAAGTCAATTGAACAAAAATCTCAGTACTTGTAAGATTAAAATCATTTTTACTTGACTTTGTTATTTAAAATAAGTTAAGCTGACAAGAACATCGCAAAGCCGTGCACTTTAGGGGTTAAAATCAACAATACTTGGGCAAAGGGACCCCCCTCTGCCCCGTGCGACAT
Organism: Metridium senile; assembly: GCA_949775045.1. NCBI lineage: Eukaryota > Metazoa > Cnidaria > Anthozoa > Actiniaria > Metridiidae > Metridium > Metridium senile. The sequence continues at coordinate 9,623,262 of OX459108.1, read as the reverse complement.
CACCATAGTTGGATAGCTAAGAAAACAATATAATAGGATCTATGGCAATATGAAAGTATACATTGCTGCTTTAATATAATAATAAAACGGCCGAAATTTAAATTTTGCACATTCTTAAAATGATAAAGACAAGTAAAGGTCAATATTATTGTTCGCTTTATTTCTTCTTCTTTTTCTTTTTTTTTTTTTCTTTTTTTTTTCGAATTCGTTTCCCTTCGAATTTTCTCTCTTACTTTCTTTCTCTATCTCTATTTCTCTTTCTCTCTTTCTGTCTGTCTGTCTGTTTTTCTTTCTTTCTTGCTTAATGTCTCTGTCTCTACTTTGTTTATTCATTCTTTCTTATATATTTCATTCTTTCTTTCTTTCTTTACAATTCTATGTATCCATGCGTTGTTCGTCATGGAAACCGGTTTGTTTTACATAGCATTAATACTTAATGAAAATAAAGCTAACTTCGTTACAACACGTATTCTAACATCAAACTGCGCATTTACAAGAAGAAGCATATCCTAAAAGCTATCTAGGAAAGATCAACGTTTTTTTATTCGTCGAAATGGCTCCAGTGAAAGAGTTCGTCTATGTCATTCTTTTGATCCTTCAATTTCGTCTCATTTTGGCTGTCATTGATATGGGAACCCAGAGAACAGGAATTTACACGAAGGTAGAAGGTAAGAGAGATTTTATTAGAAAAATAAGTTTAATAGTTAAGATTACAGTTAACCTTCGCGACATGCCCTCTTAGAAATTTTTTTTTTTAATTCACATTAAAGTAAAAAAAAAATACATCATATACGTTTTTTGGAAGTAGCAAATTTTTGACAAGCACACATTGCTTTCATTCGAAAGTTATATTAATTTTATCCATTGAAAAAAACCTCATGTAACATGATCAAAAACTAAGGTCTAAATCGATAAAACCTGTTTGAGATCAATATGTGCAGAATTTTTTGACATAAAAATGGTATCAATAAGAATAAAAAGTTTTGACTTATATTATATTCGCGCAAACAAAAGTGGCCGTTTTCGCGTAAAATCCTATGTGCTTGTCAAAAATATATTACTTCCAAAAAACGTATATATCATCATAATCTTTGTTCTATTAGCTTCAAAATGATATATAGCTTATTAGCCATTACTTTAATGTGACGCAAAAAACAATGTTCAAGCGAGAGCTGAAAAGAGTTGATGACAGTAACCTTAAGATAAATGGGACTCCACCACTTATTGGAAAGACATACAATGTGAAGAAAATGAAATTTGATCGAGATAAATTCAGATCTTGATGAGCTCATAGACTGCATGAATTTTCGTTTCTAAAGCCTGGTTTCCATATGATCGCTACGATCGCCGCGATCGCCGAAAATCATGTTTGGCCATCAAAATATAGCTCAGAGTTCTTTGTGATTAAACAAAATCGACACTGATTTTTTATGTTCAAATTTAAGCTTCCACCTTTATTCAGCAATGATATTCTTATTAATATTTCACAAAACCAAAGCGCCATCACAGCGATCCTGGCGATCGTAGCGATTATATGGGAACCAGGCTTAGGGGGCTGCAGGTAAATCCAGTCTAACACTCATCGTTTGGGGTTAAGATATTAAACTGCTGTTATTCTGCCGGATGCCAGAAAAACTTGTTTAATATACTCCAAAATTAATGCCTTAAGGATTTTGAATATAAAATTATTTGCAGTTTAATCTATTTTTCTAAAGCAAAAAAGGTTTAATATTCAGTAAAATTTGTCGTACTCACAACTCATTAATTACGCTCTTGATATTAGTAATTAAGACATCAAAATATTCTTAAATTTAATCGCAGTGATTTTTAAAACATAATTCTCGTTTGATGATGCTGCTGAAACGTTAGACTCCAAAACCAGCCGTCTTCACGACCTGTCAACATTGCTTACACTTGCGATAAAACCACCATTTAAATGACAGACACTAACATTGATCCACAGTCTTTCTTGAGGAGTCTCACCGACACTCGGTCCAGAAGTATCTAAAGAGTGCACAAACCCAACCGATCACAATTTATCAACATCATTCACATCTTTCTAAAGGTGTCTAAAGAGTGCACAAACCCGGCCGATCACAATGTATCAACATCATTGACATCTTTCTAAAGGTGTCTAAAGAATACACAAATCCGGCCGATCACAGGCAGCCAAACTATTCTCTTCGAGGATTTTTTTAATGACAATAAAGTTATTTTTAACCGCGCGCCGAGCGAAATACATATTGAGCGCGCGGGTGGGGTTCCTGTGGTGTATTTGTTTGAATGCGCGCGGATGGGATTCCTGTGGCTTTTTGCAAGCAATTTTTCGGTCGCGCGGAATCGCACGTACGACAGAAAAATCGAAGAAGGTAGTATCCCTCTTCGATACCGCGCGACTTTGACGAATGATTGCTTGCAAAAAGCCACAGGAATCCCATCCGCACGCATTCAAACAAATACACCACAGGAATCCCACCCGCGCGCTCAATATGTATCACGCTCAGCGCGCGGTTGAAAATAACTTCAAGGTCATTAAAAAAATCCTCAAAAAGAATGGTTGGGCTGCCTGTGGGCCGATCACAATTTATCAACATCATTTACATCTTTCTAAAGGTGTCTAAAGGGTGCACAATCCCGGCCGATCACAATTTATTAACATCGCTCACACCTGGGTTAAAACCATCATTCAAATGCTGATCAACAGTATTTCTAGAAGTGTCTAAAGAGTACATACACCCGGGATATCACAATTTATCAACCTCAGTTACATCTTGAAAACCATATTTTAAATATCAGACAGTAACACAGCAGTATTTCTCGAGAGGGCATGCGCACAAAACAGGACGATCACAACTCATTAATAGAATTTACATCTTGGTAAAAACCATCTTTCAAATGTCAGACGGTAACAACAGCAGTTTTTACTCGAGAGAGGGCACACACCATGGCGATCACAACCCAATAACAGCTATAACATCTTGACTTACTCCTGCCGGATAGAGCACTTAATTTTACAGAAACTAAATCCAAATAAAGTAAAACCATTATTCTAAAAATCGATCCACTTCTGTATTAATATGTTAAGGTTGACAGTCTAAATCAGAATCTGTTTTTGTTTTTTTTTACTTTAAACTACTTTATTTTTTTGGGGTCTGGTATCCTAGTAATTTGCGCGCTGTGATTGGCTAACGCGCGGTCCGGTTTTTCACGATCTGCCCGGTCCACGGTATCCTGTTGGTAACATTTCTTCCCAGTGATATTAAGTTTTGAAAAATTTGAAAAATCTTCTTAGGTTATTGTTAATTATGGTAATTTCTCGAAAAAAATAGCAGGACATCTAGAGTTCTGACAAAACATTGTGAAAGAATGCGATAACCGACTGAGAGAAAATATTAAAGGGGTACTTGGACGAAAATGGCTCGAAATTGTAAAATGGCAAATACTGGGTTTTAAGAGCTGAAACTTTGCTTTAATAATCTTCAATACCTAAATAATCATTGTGTAAAGTTTTATTCCGAAAGTCCAAAGGAAAGTATTAAATATTTACGGTTACGTTTTCGTCCGCCATTGATTTGTTTGTCTCACGGTCAAAAAGTCATTGAGTACAGCGGCTCGCCGTATGACGTCATACACGCAACGAATATTAATTAGGCTCTATTTCACCGTACATTTCTTTAGAGAATTTACTAAAGTTTTCTAGTCAATAATTGTTCTCTACTGTGGAAAAATCAACTCTAAGGGTATTTTAAAATCCCCTTATACATTGCTGTACAATGGTGAGCCCTGGGAATGTTCAATTTGGGATATAATGAAGATTTGGAGCCAGTTGTATCTATTAATGAAGAAGTTGAAATATACGGCTGCCTGTACAAAATCAAACAAGCGAAATAACTTGAATTTGACAAAGAAAGCAGCTTCACATTTCTCATAAGTAACAATAATTCCTTTGGCGTCATTACTTGACCTTTATTACGATTTAAGATGAAGGATTAATTTTTCATGTATTTTTTAATGTGACCAACTGTCTCGCAAACCATGCGAAATCGGCAAAGTTTGACGCCTTGAAATGCTCTTGAAACGTAAAACATGAAAACATTTTTACCGATCATATGAAAGCATGTTTATTGGTTGTTATACCAGAAAAGTGTCATGCTTGGAATCGAACTGTATTATAGTTTACAAATGATGGTTTAGGTTAAAATTCGTCATTAATTCAAGTCACACAAGTCTGTGCATCACGTAAACAAATGCTATAGTAAATGCGGCAATCAATACGATTGCAAAAGCAGTTTCAATAGCTAAAGGATGAACTAGCTGCTATAATATTGCAGTGAACATATATTATTTCGAACATATAAAAACATAATTGTGAATAAAGATTCTGAAATATCTTTGCTTTAGGACGATCAATCCACAGTATAAATAGGTCAGCGAGAGTCAAGCTGGGATCGCATGTCAACTCAAACAAACAACAGTTTCAGGCTTAGATCAGTCCTGAATCCATATTTTAAAGCCAATCGAGCGATAAATAATATTTAGCTAAACCTTCTATAACATCTTTAACAATATATATATCGACTATTGAAGGAGTTACATGATTATAATTATAATGCGACCAGAAAAAAACGTAAAACTGAGCAGTCTGTAATGAGTCCGGGAATGAGTGCACTTCGACTGCGACTCGTAAACGAGCCACAACATTTCAATAAAACAATATTGCAATGCATACCATATAACCAAAGTGAATGTATCTATTTCTAAACAAGTTCTAAATAGATTTTTGCTGGAACACGTATTTCATATTAATCAGTTCGAAAAAGAAGAAGTGAAATCGATGATCTTGGTCAGTTCGAAAAATATATCGCTTACCTGATGCCAGCTCCACTCAACACTGCTGTGTATCGATCTGTTAAAAACTCCAAATTGTTGGGATTGCCCCCGTTACAAGCCTTTGTTGTTGTCCTCTGAAATGTATAGCCTTACATACTTATTTTTATTCAAAATGTTTTGAACAAAGCCCAAATATTCCCGATGAAGTTTGCATGGTGGGCGCGTAAAAATCTCTTCTATTAGTCTGAATCAGCCTTAGTTTTAAGGACGAAATGTGAACAGAAATGCTAGAAGCTTTGTCTGCAACACTTCTGAAGCCATACACTTCGCAGCACCAAGACATTTCTCGGTTAAAACATAAGTTTTTCAACTTTCCAAGCAGATTTACATGTATATTAGCCACGAGTGTTTGTTATGTGTTGCGGGTATGATGTCATATCCTGCCATATCTTTGACTCGACCCAATCCTCTTGAGCCGGATTCATGATACAAGCAAAACAATGGCGGACGAAAAATAACCGTTAATTTTTAATACTTTCCTTTGGACTATCGGAACAATACTTGCCACAATAATTGTTTGGATATTGAAGATTATTTAAGCAAAATTTCAGCTCTTAAAACCCATTTTTACAATTTCGAGCCATTTTCGTCCAAGTACCCCTTTAAAAGCTACGTGGCGAGCATTTGTTGTTTTTTCCAAACATTCTGACAAGCAAAACATGAGAAAATCATGCAATTTACGAGCGAACTAAGTGAACCAACTTATTATGATGAAATTTATCGAGAAATCTTCCCTGCTATAAACAGAAGCTACTTTTTATCCATCCTTTCATAATCCTATGGAATGGATTCACAACCAGTTACAAAGGACGAAGCTGTTACTACTGGATATTTAACAGTATTGTAAGCATTGTTAGGGAGTACGATACACACTAGAAGTGAAGACAACAACAGTAAAATACTTTAATTAGTGATGTTTTAGGGTAAATATATTGCTTATTGTAATTATTTCTTTTATATTTTTGATTAAAGTAACGGGTTTATCTGTCAATAGTTTAATTTTATTGACTACTATTAATTCGTACAAATTCAGATCGGCGATTGAAACTGGCGATTGCCGAGGTCTTAGCTTAACAACAAACTTATTCGCAAAACTTAAATCTCTTCACCCTATTATCTAGCAGTTCAACTTAACGATCTATGTATATGTAGATGAAAGTAATATTTCTTTCTTTACAATATGTCACATAACGTGATCGGTTTTAAACCTCCAGGTCGAACTCGACAACAACAACAAAAAACAGCTAAAACGGCCTCTCTAAAAACTACACCCAACATCCCAAATCGCCTAAAATATAACACAAATTGATTAAATGACTATCTATTTTGCTTTTTCTGGCGTTTATTTTGCAAGAACAACTTAATAACACTGTTTCTTAGACACTCTTTGAACTCGCATGTATCTCTGCACGAACCAAAGATCGAACCAGGTAAAAGCGATACTTGTCAGCGGATCACGGACTGACGGAACGACGGACCGTAAGGGAAATGGAGGACAACCAAAAAAATACAAATAAAACAACAACATTGAATACTTTTTTTTCGCTTCAAATCATCTCAAGCTAATCCGAGAAAATAATTACATAATCGAAATGGAGCGGTCTAAACTTTAAGCGCTTTCAAAATGTTCTAACAATGATCCACGAGTTGGCCATAGGTGGCCTTTGATTGAAGTAAGGAAGTGTTCTTTTCTTTCTTTTTTTCTGCATACAAAAGGTTAAAAATGTTTGAAAAAGTTCGATTTGCTTGATTCAAAGTCCTGTCAGCGATCCTGGCTAGTGCTTTCATCTTTCCTGATTCAAAGTACGACACAGACAAATTAATTCCTTCACCAGTTAACGGTTACTTCGATTAAATTTCTTATTATTATTTATCGAAAAATAAATATTCGCAGGCTTTTTCTTCGATGCAAAAGTCCACAAGACCGACGAATTACAACTCGTTTCAACATTCAACAATTTTTGAATTGTTCGTGTCAGCTAAAATCCTTTGTAAAACTTGGTTTTTGTTTCTTGACTTTCTTTGATGTTGAGATATAAACAATACGTAGATGAGCTTGGCGTTAGGTGCTTGGTCGGTGGGATGACAGAGGCCAGGTACAAAGTAGCGGTAGCCATGGCAACCCTGTCTCGACCCCACTCAGGTGTGTTAAGGCCTGTTTTTTTTTGCAAATTACGATTTTTTTTTGTTTCTTTTCTAAAACAGTGGGTTTTAGACATATCGTAATCATTCGTTTATGGAAGATGTAGTTCCAGATTGTAAACCCTTTGATTTGAATTTTTTTTCATTTTGTTGGTCACGTGACTTTTAGGCAGCAAAAACGTTTTTTTGAAAATGGGGAACATTTGTCCTTTCCCAATCAAGCTGAAATTCGCATGGTTTTTAGATATTAATCGAAGGCATATGACACCGCCTTTTAATCGTGTCTATCTTCATGGAGCAAAAAGATATTAAGGAAAAACCTAAATGCAAAATAGGTCACGTGACCTTTTTTCTAAAATAACTCTCTATATAAGGTATTTTTCCAAACGCAAAAGGCGTAGTTGTAAAGACCTCTATAACAGAAACAAAATAACACATTGCTCGTTAAAATCGAAGAATTCTTTGTGTTCCCCATTTTTAATCAAAATTTCTAAGCTAATAATTTGGTGTACCTTGTCACGTGACATCCCTTCCAATGTGAACATGTAGCAGAAAGTTTCACTTAAAGTATATTTGACAAAATATACCAACCTATTAAAGATTCCTACTAAGAAAAGGCCACGATTCTCTTTAAACCTATTTTCATATGCAAAATAGGCTCAAACCAGGCCTTAACACACCTGAGCACCTGTCACACTGACTGCTGGTCAGTGGAGCATACTTACCTCACTACTTACCTACCAAGTGGATGGGTGGGAGGGAATTTTTTCGTTTGCAATGCAAGCTAGCTAGCGATAGCGAATGGCATTATGTCCTTTGGTCGTCGTCTACTATATATCGGCTCACGTGGATAGCGTTGACAGGTTAATAGGTGTGATACGCTTATTGTATTGTATTTCAATCATTAATTAATCTATGTGAATACTCATAATGGAATTAACGCAACATTTTTTATGTACGTTAAAAATAGAGAACGGACATTTTAAGAAAAGATAAGCCCTTTATAAATATGTATTACTATTTTTTGTTTGCTCCTTACGTGACGACACTGTCTGCGGTGGAGACTAAATAAACCAAAGAGAGCAGAATTTCCACTGTATGATATTCTTGCAACCTTTTTGTTTCTTTAGGTATGGCACTGACAGATAATCTTTTCAAATCTCATAAAGTAACGTCTAGCGCGGAGTGCACTCTCCTGTGTCTATCCAATAATCTTGGTAATTGTAAATCATTTAACTACAGACCTAATGCTACCCCTGGCCAGGACAATTGCGAGCTGAATAGGAAAGACCGATCTCAAGTTCCAGATAATTATGTTAGTGATAGTGGTTCACATTACTACAGTGATTACTATATAGAGGTAAGAAGGAGGAGGAGGAGAAGGAGGAGTAGGAGGAAAAGGAAGAAGAGGAAGGGGAAGGGGAAGAGGAAGGGGTACAGGAAGAGGAAGAGGAAGAGGAAGAGGAAGAGGAAGAGGAAGAGGAAGAGGAAGAGGAAGAGGAAGAGGAAGAGGAAGAGGAAGAGGAAGAGGAAGAGGAAGAGGAAGAGGAAGAGGATGAGGAAGAGGAAGAGGAGGAGGAGGAGGAAGAGGAGGAGGAGGAGGAAGAGGAGGAGGAAGGTGAGGAGGAGGAGAAACAATTAATAAATGTCACCATTACTTATTAAATATTTTTATATTTTTTCTTTCATTCTTTCATTAGACGATTAAGAGTTGCCTTGATATCCGTCGCCTTGGAGTTACAAAGGATGGTATCTATACAATTCGCTTAAGTAGTGCTTATGCGAATGTTTACTGTGACTTCCATTCTGAGCCGAATTCGGCATGGGGGCTTGTGCTATCATTTTCCTTCAGCAACAAAGATCGTAAACAATTTTGTTCTACACCATTGACGTCTAGTGCAAGTCTGGGTGGTAACGGACCAAATTGGGTGGGTTATCGAGTGGGTCTTGAAAAAATGCAGTTCCTTTCCAAACATTCCACTCATGTCAGAATAACCACAAGTTTCGATAAGTACGGTGCATCTGATCGGGACTACTTGCGGGCAAAGATCTCCGAACTTGATGTCCTAACGTTCAGTGGGGGGTGCAAGACAGTGGAACATATCAACATCCGCGGGATTGTAGCCTCAAATATCGGAGTGTATATCTTTCAATCAAGTAATCAATTTCTCCATGTAGACTCGACTCACACGGGGAGTTGCGGCTTCGATGCCACAAGTGGTGCCGTTACAAATGAAGACAACTTTGGACATTACTGTTCGGAGTCAACCAACACTGCCTTTCGCGGAACTGAAAACGAGAACAGTACCACTAACTACTGGTTTGGCGGTTACCTGTAAACCACTTACAGACTTGCGCGCGTAGAATGAAGTCAACACAATGGAGTTGTTCCGTACAAGAACTTTACAAATGCAAATTTACCAAACTTGTCCAGCAAAAACGCTCCTGCTGGTGGAAATGAGAAATGTTATGCTCAACTTTTTTTGGTCCCCCCTTTATAGAGAACTCCAAATTTAGTGCCCCCCCCCCCCCCCCCCTTCCCCCATAAAAAAAAGATTTCAAGAATAATAAATGGAGCAAAATGTTACATACTCTATCAAATATTTATGAAAGTTATTGCAAAAAAATTGTTTTTGGAACTACACAATTTTTTTTGCCCCCCCCCCCCCCTTTTTAGTGCACAAAATTATTTCCACCACCCCTTATTTCAACCAGCCCCCTCCCCCCCCCCCCCCCCCTCCTCCCTGTAAATAATGACCGGTCCCTAAAGGGTAAATTTACAGGATCTTGTGCGGAACAACTCCAATGAGCCGCCTTCTTTCGAAATCAATCGAGTCGTCTTTACACAGAAAGCCTATTGCACATCCAGATTAACTACTGAATGAACTTACCTCTCTTCCTGATTCAATCGCATGTTATTTAAAGAGGAAGCCCGATTCACTGGAAGAATCAAACACAGAGGACACAATGACCTGCCTTTAGAACTCTCTACACGTATGGACGAAACACAGGAACCCCGACTCACTTGAAAGAAAATTAGTACACATAGGCCTGCTTCTAAATCTATAATCGTATGGACAATACACGGGAACCCCAATTCACTGGAAAAAATATTCGTATACAGCGGGCCTGCATCTAGACTCTGTAATAGAGAACTCTAAAATTGTATCGGCATTGCACAGGAACCCTGATTTACTGGAAAGGATAATAGTTCACAGTCAGGGGCCTGCTTCTAGACTTTATGGTAAAGAACTCTTTAATCGTATGGACAATACACAGGAACCCCGACTCACTGGAAAGAATATAAGTACATAGCGAGCATGCTTCTAGACTCGATGATATAAAACTCTCTAATCGTATGGACATTACACAGGAACCCCGATTCACTGGGAAGAATATTAATACACAGGGACCTGCTTTAAGACTCTATGATATAGAACTAACTCTCTAATCGTATGGACATTACACAGGAACCCCGATTCACTGGAATAAATGTTAGTACACTGGGGCCTGCTTCTAGATTCTATAGGTAAATTCATTGGAGGACGAGGGAATTCCACGTTGAATTTCACGAGAGAAATCAATGTCGCATGAATCGCGGAGTCCACGGAGCGATTGATTTTTCGAGGGAAATTCAACGTGGAATTCCCGAGTCCAAAAATGAATTTACCTTGAATCTCATACTTTAATTTAAGCCTCAAAAACCAGACGCTCGCTGCTCATTGCTCGTTCCGATGAATTCAGAAACCGGATGAGAGGGTATTCCACGCTAAATACCCTCGCATCCGGTTTCGTTCTCAACCAATCAGCGCGCGAGTTTAAATTGAAGTATAAGATTCTATATTGCAAATGTTTTTGCATGTGAATTGTTACTGTAAATACCAACAATTATTTAGATTGGAACAAACGGAGCCGGATTCAAGATTCAGTAGGAATTGAATCCGACTTTAATCCTACTACTGAATTTAGTTAAAATATTTTTAGTATTAATTAAGGTGACTCCTTATTTATTGCATGTGTCTATAAAAATGGCACAAAATTCGATAATTCCTAGGATTTGCTATTGAAGGGTCACCAGGTGTCTCGCTTCGGAGCGCGCAAAGGATTGTTTGCCAAAACGAATAGTTCCAAAATGGTGCCTCGGTTTTCGGTTACTTTAAGGTATTTGCGTTTTGTTTTTATTAACTCTTTTTTATCCCTGATAGAGCAACAGTAAACTTTTATAGTTTCAAAATGGTGCCTCGGTTTTCGGTTACTTTAAGGTATTTGCATTTTGTTTTTATTCTTTTTTATCCCTGATAGAGCGACAGTAAACTTTTATAGTTTCAAAATGGTGCCTCGGTTTTCGGTTACTTTAAGGTATTTGCATTTTGTTTTTATTCTTTTTTATCCCTGATAGAGCAGCAGGGAACTTTTATTTGTCCAAATAACATATAACTTATGTAAAGTTATTTTAAGGATGTATTTAGAGGGTTAAGGGTTAACACTGGAAACAACTCACTTGAACGACGCCATATTGAAACTGTTGACGATGCGACAGAAATGCTTCTGATTGGTTTATACTTCCGTGCTTGGTTGTTGTTTTCATAGACAAGGGTATTTTAGCAACTTAGCGAATATGTATTCCCGCTAATTTAATTTTTTGATACTCCTGTCTCTATATATTACTGTTCAAAGACTCACAGTAAATATTAATTACCAATAGACACATTTTAAACTATTGCGCAATTACTCTTCGTTTAATAGACAGTCAATTCAAAAAACATTGTCGTCAATAGGCTTCAAGTCTACGCGACTAGACCGAAAGGTAGCATGGGTAGAAATCACCGAAGCGGATAAATGCACACAGCATCTAATGCAATACCACGCGCACTCAATCAACTAATTATGAATTGACTGTATGTTTGGGTAAAGTGCAATAAACAAATTTCTTAAACGGACCAATCAAACAAAAAAGGTCAATTTTTGAGTTTTCAGAGCTCACATCAAAAAGGTGTATTTCTGCAATATTACTTAATTATTCTATATTCATATTGCACAAAAACGAGCGAAAACACTAAAACTATAAAATAAAATCAATGACATCTTTAATTCTCACTCAACAAGAAACATCAAGTTCAGAAGAAAACAATAGAATAGAAACAGTGTGTTTATTTACTCTGAAGATGACTTCCGCTCAGGTTGTCCAAACGTCAGACACCATCAGTCTTTCTCAAGACTACACCACCCCGGACGATCATGCCTCATCTACAGTGTATAAACAATATGCAAAATTAATGAACATGTGAGCTGAATTGTGTGCAAAATAACAACGTATAACGTATAACAGATAGTGAGTGTGTGTGAGAGTCTCCCCCATTAGTAGGGCACATGATACGTGCCCAGCCTAGAAGAATTGAGACGTTAAAAAATTGATTTATTTTTATTTTATTTAGTGTATCCGTGAAATCAGTACAAATTACTAAATAGTACAAAATTGAAAAATATAGAATTACCATTAAATTGCACTAAATAATACATGTTAGGGACTGACCATTAGTTTTTTTTAATTTGAGGAGGAAGGGACAAGTACCGAAAGAAAACATTTGAGCAAAGCTTTAACGTGCACAACAACAAAATAATGAAGTCGAATTGTCCTATTTCATTATGACGTCACATCAAAACATTCTAATGTTCTAACGCTAAGGATCATGGTCGCCAGTGGGGGACAGATTCATAACAACAATACAAGAATACACGATAAAATTGCATTTACAAGACAGATAGGAAAGAAATGACACCAAAATGCCATAAATATGAAAGTATAAACATAGACACATAACATACATAAAAATCGGATAATTTGAAGCTCAATTTTCAAATAGTAAGAAGATTTAGTTGGAATTACCATTGTTTTCGGCGATTCTATCCCCCACTGTAAACACATCGTGACGTCACAATGAAATAGGGCAATAGTCGAAGTCGAAGTTAAACAGAAGCTGTTTTTAAAAGAAATATAAAAAGACCATAAAGGTACGTTCACTGCTTCGATATGTTCCTGTAAAGGTGCTAGTTCAACACTGCTCAGCCTTGGGGAGCAAAATAACTTATTCTGCATCAAGACAATTTCCCAGCCCCCTCCCCTTAAATAACTAATTAATGGTCCGCCTCCTAATATTCATGTTTAACGGAATAACTGTTTGTATTCTTGATATTACAACTTTACTTGTCTTTTATAGTGACTAAAACACACTAAATAACAATAATGAAATTGTAGCAATTTGCTTTTATTTCATGGAAAATGTTTTTGCACTCTATTTACCTGCAATGACAAAGTAAAATTTACGTCTACTTTGTTTCATGGGTTTAGTATGAGCACTCTAGTCTATTCATAGATCCACAATTTGCTTGAGTGAACATGAAACAATTGCGCAGTATTCCCACTGGAATATAGAATGTCCGACAAACATCGTAGATTTCAGAAAGATTTACCGCATTTACTGTTTTTTTTCATTAACGTACCAAGGTAAATTCCAAGACAGACTTATAACGTTTTCAGCAATCTATGTATATTCGTGCTGTAAATTGGGAAAAACGTATTTGGCTTGTCGGACGTAGCAACAGTAACTAAGATAGAACACAATGGATAGTGGATCTATGAATTGATTTTATTTATTATAGTAATGTGGTTAACAGGGATTTATTTCACTGAGAAATATCGTATTTGAACACATGTAAAAATACGATAATTTTAGATTTGAAAATATCATTTTTGGCATAAAAATATGTTTTACTTATATAATATACAGAATAAAACATGGATGCTTAGAGATATGGAATTTATCTTCTCGTGTTCAAATATCTTCTTGTTCAGATATCGAATTTGAACAGGAGAAGATAAATTCCATATTCCGCACGTTTATGTTTTATTCTCTATAGGAGACTCAGGAATAAAAGCATCAGATATGCTCGGCAGGAATTTACAAAAAAATTGAAAAGATAAAGAAAGTTCTTTTCAAGGGGCTGGATACGGACGAATTTCTATGTATACGAAAAGCAATGGGCTCTCTCTTTTTCGATACCCTAAAAAGATTTACCAAAATATGTCCTAATTCGGAATTCTAATGACAAATATCTTCTTTTTTGTTTTGTTTTACCCCTGAGAGATACGACGAGCATACCCGTTACTTTTATCCGTAAGTGTCCTGCCCGGAATTTGATATAGTGTTTCTGCTCTATAACATATACCAATTATATTAGATATGCACCATTTACAAGATTTTCTCACAAAAAAAGTATTATGTCACTCAAGTAAGATTGAGGGTAAATAAACTACAAAATTCACCAGAAAATCGTCTCTTTATTTTGTTGTTTTACAATATTAGTCATTATCAATACGCATGCCAAGAGAAAACTTCATACCATCCTACGAACTAACAAACCAATCAATTTATATTAACCAAAATTTAACCAACAAAACCTACCAACCTACCAGCCAACCATCCATCCAAAAACTTACCCGATAACCCACAAACCACTTAGTTTTTCAGTGTGCCTAACAAAACATACAGTCTTATTTTCTGCTATATAGGCCTACCTTACCAAGAAAGAAACTGGTCATTTTCACAGACAATAAGATTTTCCCAAAAAATGTCGATTGTCTAGATGTCTCTCCTATCTTCACCAAGCCATGTCGACGCATGCGCACAATCATCCCTGCCTCTTGTTGGTGCACTTACTCCACCGGTGTCAGTTTTTACGCAATGTTTTCAGCCGTTTAATTTGATTTAAAAGCAAAAGATGAATTGCTAAAAGATTGAATTGGTCGATGTCAAGTGGAACTAATACCTACGAAATGCTACACAAACCCAGAATATTGAATCGAACATTTAGGTAAGTAAGCAAATGTTTACAGAGTGAAACATTTTAAAGATAGATGCTAGAATGACAATAATAATTACAGTAAATCAAAGCTAATATCAAGTTATTTTTTATCCATTGTTCTGACTGAAAATATTTTATTGATGTTATTTATATTTGTTTGTCACTACGACAAACCTTTTTAGTTGATTTTTACCGCTTTTAGTCGAAAATTCAATGGCTCAAAAATTAAATATTCATAATCTTAAATCAATCTTAAAAAGAAAAAAGGGGGAAAAACAGAACAATTGTATTGTGCTACTGTATACCTACATGATAACTCGTGTGCCCTATATGTATATATATATGTATATTATAATAAGAATTAAGCTTACTGAAATAAGAACATGTGTAAATTTATCAAAACATTAATGTAAGCCAATTGTTCATACGTGAAGATTTTATTTAGGAAATGTTTTGGCAAAGTTTTCTGGCCATATCTACTAGATGATAAGTTGTCATTTCTGCTGAAAAGTTATAGAAACATGGGTGTAAACTAGAATAAAGTATAGGCTGCTTCGATGTTTGATATATAAGATAGGTAATAAAATGTAATATCTAACACCATAAAATGCGATATATAGTTTCCCTTTACGGGCTTTAGCCCAGATGGTCTGAGTAAAAGAGATAGACTTAATGAGGTATTAACTACACATATTTAGTGGAGGGAAAACAGAGATGTTGAATAAAAGCAAATTATTTTGATATAAGGAAACGAAACTTCAGGGTTTTTTTTATTTATTTGTTACCTGTAAAATTGACATTCTCAAGCGTTTCACCAGCCCTGGCACTAGAGGATTGTCATTTTCAATGGCTCGGCCCAAATCTCATTTAAATTAGACTCTCTCGATTACAATTTGAAAATACAGTTCTAAAATAATGATGATTTTATGATTAAGGAAATGATTAAGTTGACATATAAATCTAATTGTGACGTAGATCTTTTGAAAGGAGTTCTAAAGAGAAGGACAAAACTAGGTTATATAGTGTTTTAGATCTATTTCGCTCTGTTTTATGCTTTATTGAATATTTCAATTTAACACATCGAGTGAATATAATAAGCACTTAATGACTGGTCCCGAGGGAAACAGTTAGTTTTGTTTCCCGAGAATCTCAATGTTTCCCGAGGCTCCGGCCGAGGGAAACATTGAGATTCGAGGGAAACATAACTAACTGATTTCCCGAGGGATCAGTCATTAAGTGTTTTATTATATACCCTATTCAAACGAGGAAACATTTTCTCTCCATTTACGGGGATTTATTTATTTACGGGGATTTATTCCCCTCTCACGAGGGGAATATATCGATTTATTTCCCTCCACGTGACGTGCTCTCGACCAATAAGAAAACGAGTTTGAATAGGATATATAATAAGAAAGGATACTGACATGTTAAATGAATGGATTGACAGATAAATAAATGGTCATTGGAAACGCAAGGAATTACTGGATGAATTAATCAATCAATCAGTCAGATCTACAAACGATCGAAATAACAAAACAAAACACTGAGAAAGAAATAAGTAAATGAATAAGTGAATAAACAAATGAATGGATAGATGGATGGATGGATGGATGAACAAATATATGAACAAATGAATATAGGAACAAATGAATATAGGAACAAATGAATATATGAACAAATGAATATATCAGGAACAAATGAATATATGAACAAATGAATATATGAACAAATGAATATATAAACAAATGAATATATGAACAAATGAATATATGAACAAATGAATATATGAACAAATGAATATATAAACAAATGAATATATGAACAAATGAATATATAAACAAATGAATATATGAACAAATGAATATATGAACAAATGAATATATAAACAAATGAATATATAAACAAATGAATATATAAACAAATAAATATATGAACAAATGAATATATGAACAAATGAATATATGAAGAAATGAATATAGGAACAAATGAATATAGGAACAAATGAACAAATGAAACAATGAATACAGGAACAAATGAATATATGAACAAATGAATATATGAACAAATGAATATATGAACAAATGAATGTATGAACAAATGAATATATGAACAATTGAATATATGAACAAATGAATATAGGAACAAATGAATATATGAACAAATGAATATATGAACAAATGAATATATGAACAAATGAATATATGAACAAATGAATATATGAACAAATGAATATATGAACAAATGAACAAATGAACAAATGAACAAATGAATTTATTATATATCCTATTCAAACTCGTTTTCTTATTGGTCGAGAGCACGTCACGTGGAGGTAAATAAATCGATTTATTCCCCGCGCGGGTAATAAATCCACGTGAGAGGGGAATAAATCCACGTGATCAGGTCAAAGTCCATCGAAAGTTCGTGTGGCGCGTTTGCAAACTCAATGTAACCACCAATTCAAACTCCAACTTATAAGTAAACAACAAACATTTTCACTTAAAATAAAACATTACATTAATTATTGTCATTTGACATTTTTTGGTCGACTTAAAACTTTGTAAATCATATTACATTTCAATTTTCTCCACGCTTTGTAATTCATAACGAGTTTTTTTCGTAAATAAAAACTTTTCAAAATGCAGTGAAAATTTTTCTTCGTTTCAATAGGATATATAATAAAACACTTAATATGAACAAATGAATATATGAACAAATGAACAAATGAATATATGAACAAATGAATATATGAACAAATGAATATATGAGCAAATGAATATGTGAACAAATGAACAAATGAATATGTGAACAAATGAATATATGAACAAATGAATATATGAACAAATGAATATATGAACAAATGAACAAATGAATATATGAACAAATGAACAAATGATTATATGAACAAATGAACAAATGAATATATGAACAAATGAATATATGAGCAAATAAATATATGAACAAATGAATATATGAACAAATGAATAAATGAGAGAGTGAGTGAATGCATGAATGAATAAATAAATAAACAAATATATTATAAAATGTTGAATGGATGAACAAATAAATTTGTATATCAAGTTAATGAATACAAATGAATATATGAACAAATGAACAAATGAATATTTGAACAAATGAATATATGAACAAATGAATATATGAGCAAATGAATATATGAACAAATGAACAAATGAATATTTGAACAAATGAATATATGAACAAAGGAATATATGAACAAATAAATATATGAACTATTGAATATAGGAACAAATAAATATATGAACTATATAATGAATATATGAACAAATAAATATATGAACAAATCAATATATATATGAACAAATCAATATATGAACAAATCAATATATGAACAAAGGAATATATGAACAAATCAATATATGAACAAATCAATATATGAACAAAGGAATATATGAACAAATCAATATATGAACAAATCAATATATGAACAAATCAATATATGAACAAATCAATATATGAACAAATCAATATATGAACAAATCAATATATGAACAAATCAATATATGAACAAAGGAATATATGAACAAATCAATATATGAACAAATCAATATATGAACAAATCAATATATGAACAAAGGAATATACGAATAAATGAACTAATGAATGAATGAGAGGTGAATGAATGAACAAATGAATGAACACTTAACTTTATTTATCTTTGTTAAAGTTAGACTTGTGTTCTTAAAATTATCACTAAATAGCTCAAATCTTATAATGTTGGTTACACTATATTTCTTTAGGTGATGGAAATTCAATGGCGAACCAAGTAAAACATGTCACTATCATACTTCTATATTTCATATGGACCTGTACAGCAGCAAGCTTAGTTGGTTAGTATTTCTAATAGTCAAAACTATTTTAGGACGTCCATTTATTTACCCTACAAGCAGAGGTTCTTTTCGCGTCGCTCTAAGCTCATATAAATCTATGATCTATATTCTCGTTTCCTCCATCAACCCCCCCCCCCCCCCCCATCCCCCCTCCTCATCTACTACTACTCCCAAATACAAAAAGTTATTTAAGATCTTCAACTGGGTCTCCTCTCACTATAAGCCTTTCATTACTTTTAGCCTGTCCAGTCCTCAAGGTGCTACACTTTTTCAAACTCAATTTTAACCCAACTCTTTCTGCTTCCTTTAATTTTCTAATCTGTTAGTCTTCTCGTTCAGGTCGCTGAACTTAGACGCCAGCAGTACAATGTCGTCTGCAAAGTCAAGGTCTTCAAGTATGGATGCAAAATTCCACAGTATTCCTCTTCTCCTTTCCGCTAGGCCTTCTCAGTCCTTCTCATCACCCAATCGATCACCAACAAAAATAAGAATCCTGACATGGCACAGCCTTGTTTAACTCCGGTCCTGATTGCAAACCAATGAAGTAATTTATCTTTGTTAAATTGTTATTTTGTATATGGTTACTTTACAGCAAAACCACCATCCAAACGGTCAATTTACCAGAAAGTTTATGGGGACTATGATGTATCATGGATGGATATTGGTGATTGTGGAAAAGGACTAAGTATGTACGATTTAACAATTATTCGCCTAAGGCGTGGTGAACCATCGACAAAACATAACAGAGACAAAGTAATAATATATTTTTTACTAACAAGTATTAACACGTAATTCATTAGTTTTATGAAAGTATATGTCATTGACTGAGTGGTGAACGAGTAGGTGGAAGAGAATGGAAAAGGTAATAAAAAATAAATATTTTTTTAGTGAATATGTGATATTATCTAAATAGGTAGTCAATGTGAGAGTATAAGAAAATAGAATTTGCAAAGGAATATAGACTGAGTAAAGGTAAGGGAGAGTATAATTGTAGAATAGGGTACATGAAAGGGGTATAGTGTTGTATAAGTTTTCTGATATGCTTTCAAGAGATGCTTACATTTTTTAATAAATATTAACATGTAAAGCATTTCACACATCAATAGTCCCCTTCACAGTTCCCTGCGCCATCTTGAACGGTCACCGGGCCTTTGCATCGAAGCGAGACGAACGTTGAGATCGCAATGATAGAGACGCGTGAATATTTGACCGGCAAGGTGTTGTTAAAAGGTCTCGCTTCGATATAAAGGTCCAGCTACATTTCAAGATAAGGCAGGGAACTGTGAAGGAGACTATTCTTGAATTCAAGTAAACCCCTCTCCCTCTGAATTTTCTGAATTGCTCTTAAAACGATGCATGCTTAAAGCTGTTAAGATTTAATTGACAGATATACTTATTATTACATATGTGCTATTTTCAGCCTGTGGACCAGAATGTCAATTAATCTGTCTAAAGTCTGTCAACTATTACCGGAGTCTTCACAATGTACCTCCATTGTCTTGTGATAATAGCTTAGCTGAATCAGCACAGCAGTGGACAGATGAGGAAGCCAGAGAAGGAAAGGTTATGCACTCTCGATATCGGACAACTCTAAATGAAAGTGTATCGTGGGTACGTGATGGCTTCGATGGAATGGATAAAATGGAGGGCGCCATACCAGGTAAGGGACAAACATAATAGAGAGTTTAAGATTCACGTTTACGCCAAACGTCAAAACTAACCGATTTTTCTGCGTTTACTCTTTACCATTTGATAACTCCGCGTAATCAAGGTCCTTATGTTGTTTGTTAATACACATTTTATTCATTGAGATCTTTTGCACAGTTATTTGAAGCTTTTAAAGCAATATTAGAAAGGTCAATATGACGTTTGGCGTTCCCGTAAACGTGAATCTTAAACTTTCTATTGTAATGTCCCCTTCACAGTTCCCTGCGCCATATTGAAATGTGGCCGGGCCATTTTTAAAAGCATTTAAGCGAGACGAATGTATAGCTTGCAATGATAGAGACCATTTAACACCTTACCGGACAATTATTCACTTGTCTGTATCATTACGTTCGACTCGCTTCAATGCAAAGACCCGGTTACCTTTCAAGAGACTATTGAGTGTTAGTTTTGAATAGAAGAAGAAGCTTGCATAGAGGGGGTTATACAAAGTGAAGGAGAAACCTGGTACACGTAGCAACTCACTACCCCACACTCACTATCCCTATACTTTAAATACACCTCTTTCAAAAAAGGTTGTCGCAATCAAAGCTGCAGTCCACACTCTGAAGTCTGCAAAGGATGTCGATATTTCTTCTCTTGCAATCGATTTTTTATCTACCACTGCAACAGCTTGTTATGTTAACATAACAGAAACACATAAAACAAAACTATGCTATAAATAACACAAATTGCTCTAGAAGAAACGTGCTAGAAGTCATAAATTATGTTCATTTTACCGACATCCTTTGCAGGCTTCAGAATGTGGACTGCATAGCTTCGGCTGCGACAACGATTTTTGAAATAGGTGTATGTTAGCTCGCAACACCGCTCACATGTTGAATTTTGCGGAAGGAGGAAAACCGGTTAACCCAGAGATAAACCCTCGTTGTATTAAAAAGACCAACACATCAAACAAACCCAGTTCATTTGTCGCCCAAATTGGGTAGTCGAGCATATGATCTATACATACCAACATGCAGGGCAAAATATTCCATAGAAAAACTGTTTTAGGGCTAGTTTAATAATTGTGGGAATAAAGGTTCTGATTTATGGAGAAAAAAAGCCACTAGGCCACCCATGAAATCCATAATTATATATATTTTTTCCAAAAGGTGCAATCAGAGGTTGGTACTCGGAAATCAAAAATGATTACAACTACGACACCGGCAAAGGCAACTGTAAACCTATGTGTCACTTTATGCCTGTTGTATGGAAAAGTCATACCATCGTTGGGTGTGGTCTAAACTTCAAACCAGGCGATGGTATCTATGTTACCCTACATTATGGACCATCAACTAAAGATGTCACTGATGTCTTCAAACTTGCTCCGGAAAATGTACCGAAGAGGAGATCATTGGGTAATACACTCCAACTTAAAAACTTAAAAACCCCATTGGGCTCGTTTAATTAATCGTTTGTGATCAGTCATGTGGTTTTTGATTTAGTCTGTTTTGATAGTAAAATTCAGTAGTAAAATCCAGTAAAATTCTTAAGATCGCTGCAGAAGCGATCTCACCATCTCTTACATACATTGTTAATTACGCGATCAAAACTTGCTGCTTTCCTGACGATTGGAAGATGGCAAGAGTGCTTCCTATTTTTAAAAGTGGACCCCGTGACCAACCCGAAAACTACAGGCCAATTTCTATCTTGCCTGTCATAAGTAAACTAATGGAAAGAATCGTATATGACCAACTATATGACTATCTTTTAGCCAATAATATCCTAAGTGACCGTCAATTTGGATTCCGCAAACAGCACTCCACTGTTTCGGCTTTACTCGATAGTACAAATAGCTGGTATGTTAACATGGATCGTAATTTATTTAACCTGGTTGTTTTTCTGGATTTGAAAAAAGCATTCGACACAGTAAACCATGAAATTCTCCTTCAAAAATGGAATTGTATGGTATAACTGGGAATGCATTAAACCTATTAAAATCCTACTTGAGAGACCGTACTCAGGTATGCCGGCTAAATGGAGTGTCGTCGGCGGAAAAACAAATTACGTGCGGAATTCCTCAGGGCTCTATTCTTGGCCCTCTCTTCTTCCTACTGTATATAAATGACCTGCCAGAGAGCTTAAAGCAAACAACATCTCGTTTGTTTGCTGATGATACCAACTTAACTGCGTCTGGTGGTACAATAGAGGAGTTAGAGAGAGCGATGAATAGTGACCTGGAATCGGTTAGGAAATGGTTACTTGCAAATAAATTAAATCTCAATGTGGCAAAAACGGAATTCCTCTTAATTGGATCCCACTATAACTTGCGCAATCTTCATACTCAGCCCGACATACGGATTGGTCAAAATCCCATAAAGCAAGTTACCCATAGCAAGGTGCTTGGTGTGGAAATTGACCAATTCCTGTCTTGGCACGAACACATAGATAAGATAGCCAAAAAAATCACATCCGGACTAGGAGCAATCAAAAGAATCAGAGAATTTGTTGATAGGAAAACCTTAATTAATGTTTATAATGCATTGGTGCAGCCACATTTTAATTATTGTAGTGAAGTGTGGGACACTCTTGGTGAAGGCCTTTCAAAGCGACTTCAAAAACTACAAAATAGATCTGCACGTTTGATTATGTTCATGAATAATGATACTCCCCACCAAGATGCGTTAAACGCTCTTGGGTGGAAACCTCTCAAAGTACAAAGAGAGGAAACGAAGTCTAAACAAATGTTTAAGATACTGAACGGAATGGCACCAAGTTGTTTAGTTGACATCTTTACCAAAAAACAAGATGTGACTAATTACAACCTAAGGGGCTCAAGTACTTCACTGCAACTCCCTCTACCAAAAACAGAAAACGGAAAAAGAAGTTTTTCATATGACGGGCCAAAAGTATGGAACTCCTTACCTGAGTACATACGAAAGGCCAAATCACTCAGTGAATTTAAGTTAAAAATTGCCACTTGCGACCTGTCGCATTTTTAATTAATTAAATTATTTTATATATTTGTATTTAGACAACTAAGGTGTATTTACAATATTTATTTGATATTTCTTTTTTTGTCTTAATTAATTGGGATTAGGGTATCGGAGGAGGGGGGAGGGCTGAGGGTTATATATCTCACTTTTTATCATAATAAATTTTAAGATTCTTCTATTTGTAATCCACACGCCCCTTGTGGAAACCAGCATATGTTGACGGGGCAAGCGTGTTTTTAAATAAAGTTTATTATAGTCTATTCTGTAACTAATACGTGCCCAATAAAGCTGTAATAGCTATTAAATATATAGTTTATAAGTAGATTTCAAATAACAAAGGAATGAATTTAACATTTGATTAATTAGTAAATTGCTGAATGTGTGTAGGGTACGGTTGGTAAGGTAGCTTATGCTTTCGAGCTACCCACCCTCATAATCTGGCATTGAATATACAGCTATTTCAAAATATGTTGGCAATTTATATGATAGCAATACATATTCCATTTTATCTGCCAGAACCCTCATGTGCCGTGACGTCACAACATAGAGTTGATTGCAAAGAAAATTTTACGTCCCTCTACATCACTCCAGAGAAATGTCTTGAAGCAGGATGTTGCTACGAAGATATCTTTATATCAGAACCATCAGTCAAGTTTTACAGTCCAAGAGGAAATATTTGGTGTTTTCAAAAACGACAAGGTACGATACATTTAAGATTCTTTATCTTAAATATTATTTAAAAAATTGTTTTTCATGAACGTACAAAACGCATCCCGTAAATGTTGCATATCAATGTGTCTCCTATACAAAGTTATCGTTTGTACAAAAAGAACCACAAATTTTCATAAGTTTGTTAAATCAGATTAGAGTAGAAGTTCTTTGCAAAAGTTCACCTTTATTTTTTGTAGAGATAGCCACAACAACCATGCCCATTATGCTACCAGATGTTGGAACAAGAACGCACCCACGAAGCAGTGGGTGTGTAGAAGATCCTGGTTCCTCCTCGATTTGCCCTCCTTGTACTGGACCCTGCACGGCTCCTCCATCTTGTACTGAACCTTGCACGACCCCTCCACCTTGCACTGAACCTTGCACGACTCCTACTCCTTGTACTGAACCTTGCACGATCACTCCTCCTTGTACTGAGCCTTGCACGACCCCTCCACCTTGTACTGAACCTTGCACGACCACTCCTCCTTGTACCGAACCTTGCGCGACCACACCTTCGTGTACTGAACCTTGCACTACTCCTTCCCCTTGTACTGAACCTTGCACTACTCCTTCCCCTTGTACCAATCCCTGCACGATTCCACAAACAGGAACAGAGAGCACTGGACAACAGCAACCACAGCCACAATTACCTCAACCACCAACACCACAGAAAAAGAAGAAAAAGAAGAAACCTAAAAAGCCCAAGCCGTCAGGACCATCAAAGGGAGGAGCAAAAGCACCTAAACCCCCGCCTCCACCTCCTCCACCTCCTCCACCTCCTCCACCCCCTCCACCCCCTCCACCCCCTCCACCGCCTCCTCCTCCTCCACCACCACCTCCTCCTCCTCCTCCACCTCCTCCACCTCCTCCACCTCCTCCACCTCCTCCTCCTCCGCCTCCACCTCCACCACCTCCACCACCTCCTCCGCCTCCGCCGCCGCCACCTCCTCCACCTCCTCCACCTCCTCCACCTCCGCCTCCTAAAGCTGAGGGAGGGTCAAAGCCCACAAAAGGCGAAGGAGCGCCTAAGCCACCAAAACCCCCATCTAAAGGAGGTGGACCAGAAAAACCACCAAAAGCCCCTGAGGGAGGGGGAGAAAAGCCTCCAAAACCTTCTGAGGGAGGCAAAAAACCAGGAGGAGGGGAACCTACAAAACCATCCGGTGGAGGAGAGCCAGGAAAATCTCCTACATCTCCTGGAGGTGGGAGTCCTGAAAAGCCTCCAAAACCACCTGCTGGGGGAGAGCCAGGCAAATCTCCTACATCTCCTGGAGGTGGAGGTGGAGGACCTTCCAAACCATCAACATCCACTGCTGGAGGAGGACCTCCTAAACCTCCAACTCCCCCCGGTGGAGGGGGGAAAGGACCATTTCCTGGAGGGGCATTTCCTGGAATATGGGAGCCTGGAAAAGGACCAGAACCAGTTCCTTCACAGGTTAAAAAACCAATCCAACCTGGAACTGCAACAATGCCTGAAGTTATAAAACTCGTTGAACTGCTCCATCACAATAATCAGCCACATGTAGCTGGACAACTACAATCTTTGCTGCAACTCGCAAATCAAAAACTACTGAACTGTGAAGGAAATAAATTTTTGATAAAGAAAATACAGAATTTATTGGTTGCTCAACTTCTAAATAAGGGACTTCTTAATGAACAAGGCAAAATGATTGTCACTAATGAGAATGAACTAAGTAACATTCTTGGCACTGATTACCCTTGTCATAATCCAAATGTCAAGCCAGTTGAGGCCCAACCTGAGATTACAAATCACCCAGAATCAATACTTCCGATGCAACCAGGAAATGGGCCTCTGACAAACCCTGAAGCCGTAAATAACCCAGAATTAATACACCCGATTCCTGGTCATAGTGTTACAGGTCCGGATGGAATGCACCATCCAGAGATAGGTCCAATGCCTGGTCATGGCATTCTTGGTCCTGATGGTGTACATCATCCAGAATCAATTCTTCCGTTGCACCCAGGAACTAAGCCTCTGATAAACCCTGAAGCCGTAAATCACCCAGAATTAATACACCCGATTCCTGGTCATAGTATTACAGGTCCGGATGGAACGCACCATCCAGAGTTAACAGGTCCAATGCCTGGTCATGGCATACTTGGTCCTGATGGTGTACACCATCCAGAAATGATACTACCAGGGCATAGTATTGCAAATCCGGAAGGTAGTAACCAGAAAGGACTATTAAATCTACTTACTGGAAATGGTGTTCAAGCTCCTAATGGCTTAAGCCCTGGAGAGAATATAAATCACCCTGAATTAGTACACTCCACAAATCCAGGAAGTAGTCATGGTGTCGCAAGTCCAGACACTCTGATAAGTCAACTAGCAAATGCTGTAAGTCATCCAAATGGAAATACAGATCCTAGTCTTGGGGGAAGCCTTCCAGGTTTGACACAACCATCAAGTGCTGTTGGAACTGGTCCGCACATGAGTCATCCTGGACATCAGCCAGGTGTAGATGGTACAGGTACAGGTATAGATGGTACAGGTCCAGGTGGTAGTAACGCTGGGCTAGGACATCATCCCGAATTGATCCATCCTGGGTTTCCTAGTAATGGTATTGATGGTACAGGCCCCGATAGCAACCATCAAGGGCTAGGACATCACCCAGAATTAACGCACCCGGCATTTCCTGGGAATGGTTTAAGTGGCACAAGTCCAGATCTGGGACTAGGTCATCATCTAAGTGAGCAAATCGGCGGATTTCCAGGTACTGATACACACCATCCCGAAATAACACATATTATAAATCTTGGTAATGGTCATGACGGTGCTGGCCCGGAAATAACTAGTAACCACCCTGAGTTACTACATGTATCAAATCATCTAGGTCAACATCCAAATGAGCATATCAGTGAATTTCCAGGTACCGATACACAACATCCCGATATAACACATATTATAGATCTTGGTAATGGCCATGACGGTGCTGGCCCGGAAATAACTAGTAACCACCCTGAGTTATTACATGTAACAAATCATCTACATGGGGCAAGCGGTGCAATAGGTGATGTGCATCATCCTGGAATTTTATCTCATCTTGGTCATTTAGGAATTGATCCTTCCCATGGTCAAGATATCGCAGTTGCAGCTCCGGCTCAACTTTCAATGCATCCGCCAGATGGAGGTGTCGGTATGCATCATCATGGACTTATGCAGCATCTAGAGCAACCAGGACTTGATAGCTCTCATGAACAGGGTAAGAAGCAACATGTTATCGAAACGTCAGACACTAACATCAGCATTAGTAGCATTAGTAGACTACACAACCCGATACTGTTTAAACTTATACACTGCAAAAACGGCTGAGTAGATACAACACAGTATATTGCGTTAATCATGCATTCAGGATGACAGTTTGTAGTGAGTAAACCCAACTCATTATTAGTAATAGTAAGGTAAAATAGTAAGTAAAAGTGAGGAAGATTTATGTTTACTCTCAATAATGAGTTGGTTTTACTCACTATAAAGTGTAATCCTGGATTGATGAATAACGCAATATACTGTGGTGTATTTACTCGATCAGCCGTTTTTGCAGTGTAGTAGCAAACGCCCGGGGGTGGACTTCCTTTATCCAAGTGGTAGGGGAGATCGGCGTATCTTTTTGGTTAAAAATATTTCCTGTGCGTACCTTTTAGTGTCCTTTTAGGGTTCTGGCTCAAAAGTCAATTAACATGACTCCGTATCTGTAATGGTCATTTTTACTCTGCTTTGTTGCTAAAAGTAAGCTTGAGTAAGCTAAAAGTAAGCAAGCACATCACACATTCGTACCTTTAAAGTGCACCTGAAGCCCTTCGTGATATTTTGCAAATCTGTTGTACATGGGGTGTATAATAAGTGTACTTAATATTCTTTGATGTCGACCTCTCTTTTCTGAGATATAAACATTTGAAATCTGAAAATGCAAATGAGGTGACGTCATCCCAGGAATTTGTCAAAGTTTTGTTTCAAAGCTGACAGCAAGCTTGTTTTTGTAAAGAAGTAAAAATGTTAATGGTAGTGTAAATATTAGTAATACAGATATTGAGCTTTAAAAAATTGTTATTATTATTTCCAGATAACTTTTTTTATATTTAATGAGGCCTGGGTAAACGTCACTTCATTTACATTTTCAGATTTCAAATGCTTATATCTCAGAAAGGAGATGTCGACATCAAGAAAAATTAAGTACACTTATTATACACCTCATGTCAAACAGATTTGCAAAATATCATGAAGGGCGTCAGGTGCACTTTAAGGGGTTGTCAACAGCAAGGCTTTAACAGTTATTTTTATTTGGGCGTGCCTTTTATAAGGGGTCGTTTTCACAAACCGCGCCGATCACCCCTACCACTTGGACAAGAGAGAGTATCCCCCACCCTATAATCCCCAGTTAATCCTATTGTAACCGGAAAGAGCCACCCTGTATATCTGCTATTAAATCGCTATTATTATCATCATTATTTATTATGTTTCTACTTTTATCTTGTGTTTTTGTTCTTTCATATTTATTCTTTTTTAGGTTTCCCTTCTGGTGAACAAAACTCACATTTGTTGAATGACCTCGAAACAAAAGGTATCGAAGGTTTTTGTCATGATCCATTTTGCGTCATAAATCTAATTCTACAAAGTATAGACGTTTCACTATTCTTATCATCATCATCATCATCATCATCATCATCATCATCATTATTTTTATTATTATCATCATCATCATCATTATTATTATCATCCTCCTCATCATCATCATCATTGTTTTGCACATCACGATGAGAAAGCGAGAAGAGTCGAATAACATGTTGATTTCTGCACATTTCTTTTATTACTTTATCACTGTCAAACTATACGAGGAAAATACATAAGAATTACAAAATAATCGTACAAAATGATGATACAACTTGATGATTGATTACTTACAATTCTGGTGTTTGATTAAACAAACTCTTCTCAAAAATCTTTACTCTTGTAGCCGTTAACTTCGTTATTCTCTGACTCTACTAACCTTCTACAAAATTGAATATTACTATTCTAAATGTCCCTCGGGAATGAACGCCGACTTAGTTTTGAATAATTAATTTATTTATGTAAACAGTTCATGTTCAAATCAATCATCATCATCATCATCATCATCATCATCATCATCATCATCATCATCATCATCATCATCATCATCATCATCATCATCATCATCATCATCACCACCACCACCATCATCATCATCATCATCATTATTATTATTATTATTATTATTATTATTATTATTATTATTATTATTATTATTATTATTATTATTATTATTATTATTATGGCATCTTTTTTTGTTCCTATAAGGTGTATATCTGTACAACAAGGCGGGTTATCTTAACCTAGGCTTTGTTATTATTTACAATGGACACACTGCAATTGGCCTGATGTTATTAGTGTGTGTACGCATAGAATGATTTTACAATTTCATTGTTCTGTGACACAATTATTATTATTATTATTATTATTATTATTATTATTATTATTATTATTATTATTATTATTATTGAGAATGAAGACAAACGCGAGGATACAACGTTTCGACATCATCTAGATGTCATTATCAAGTAGTTTAATGCAAAAATGTATAAAGTACGTATTTATAGGTACGCACATGAATAAATTACAATTGTAAAGAATACAAAAACATAGATAACAATAGATGGAAAATACAAAGAATGAGTTATACAAATAATTTCGCTCTGATCGAATCAGATTGAACGTTCAGGCTTGGTGATTTGTCCCTAATATACAACATTTCATAAATTAAACAATCCATTTTTGATGAACACTTCTTTAAAATAGTGAAGCATTCAGCCGGGATAGCTGTTGTAAGACCATGATCCTGATATCGATGTTTGCCGATAGTTGAGTACTTGTGCTCAACAATACGTTGGTGCAGATGTCGCGCCGTGTACCCAACATAGCTCGCATCGCACGAGCCACATCTAAATTGGTAAACCAGGAGTTGTTGGTTGACCAGTGGCGGTTTAGGTTCACGTAGCTTGAGAACATCTTGTAGTTTACAGCTAACGAAGACAGGCTGTAGATCTGTATCTAGCTTTCTGTTCAGTTGAGAAAGTTGTCGTCTGACGATGTCAGCAGGCTTTTGATCGATGAATGGTAGAACAATTCTGATCGTGTTGTCGTTATCAGTTTCAGTAGAAGATAATTGAAGATCATCGTCTATTGACTTTATTATTATTATTATTATTATTATTTTTATTGAATCACAGGATAATTTCTATTTACATAGTTTCCTGGTTATATACTAGTCAAGCTATTGCCTATAGCCTCAGACTTCACTTAAAACTTACATGTATACATTTATGTCACTCTTTTTATTTATAGTCCTCTAATAGTCTTTAATGTCCATAACTTTCCTTAAAATTCTGGCTGTTCCTAACAAAGCAGCTTTTTGTAGTAGGTCATCATCATCATCATCATCATCATCATCATCATCATCATCATCATCATCATCATCGTCGTCGTCGTCATCGTCATCATCATCATCATCATCATCATCATCATCATTATTATTATTATTATTATTATTATTATTATTATTATTATTATTGTTATTATTATTATTGTTATTATTATTATTATTATTATTATTATTATTATTATTATTATTATTATTATTGTTATTATTATTAATATTATTATTATTATTATTATTATAATTATTATTATTATTATTATTATTATTATTATTATTATTATTATTATTATTATTATTATTATTATTATTATTATTATTATTATTGCCGCTTCTAAACTGCCAACCAGCTTTCCGATCATTAGAACGTTTTTGTATCGCCCACTTTAACATGCTGATGATATATAAAATAACACGCTTATGCATAATGTGTGCGGGTAGCTATATGTTTTTTTCCCCTTTGAGCCTCAAGACACTGCATCCGATTTATTATCTTTGAAAATCATTAATAAAATAAAGTGGTTTTGAGCAAATGACGGAATCACTCATCTGAATAGTTTAAGCATTGCATAACGCGACAACTGAGGCAATCAACCATTTGCATGTGAAGCGTGGATTATACGAAACCGTTCTATCATGCCATTTTTTTTTTTTTATCATCAATATTCTTTTCTGATTTCATTTCCAGTTCCGCTCGATCTTGGATTTCTGATCGATGGTTCATCCGCTGTCGGTAACGAGATGAATTTCAACCAAATCCTCCTATTTGTCATGAACTTCATTCAGATGTTAACAATATCCCCACAATTCACGCGTGTGGGAATCGTTGTATACTCGTACCAACCAATGGTAATGATGACACCTAACGCGGAAGCCAACAAACACAGTCTTATGCACGTTGTCTCACACATACCATTTCCAGGTAGAACGTCCGCTCCTGGAGCTTGCATTGGTCGTGGTCTTAACGCTGCGAAACACTACATTTTCTCAGAATCGGATAACGCCAATAGCCGTCCTAAAGTCCTTGTTGTGGTCACAGCGGGATTATCATGTGATGATGTATTTGGGCCAACTCAAGATCTTCGGACAGCTGGTGTAGATGTGTTTGTTGTTAATTTGGGAAACCTGAGAAGCGAGTTCCAGATGCATGCCATAGGAAGCGATCCGTTGTCTGAACATATATTTTCAGCCTCGTTTAGTCAGGTTGCCTTCCTTGCCGAGAATATTCTTCACAAGATTATGAAGGGTAAGCGTGGAATTAAATCGCTAGTATCATACATTAGGTTCCCTGTGTAAACACGTGACAACGTGTTTGATTTGCGAATGTTTTTAAGGGCCCGGGCAAACGGTTTCAACATTTGCTTCAACATCCTTTTGTTGAATGAAATGTTTAAACGCTTTTAAACTCTTTTAACATCGATTCAACACTTTTCAACAATGTTAAAAGAGTTTAAAAGCGTTTAAATATTGCCATTCAACAAAATCGAACGGATGTTGTAAATGTTGAAACCGTTTGTCCGGACCTTAACCATTATGGGAATTTGTGGCATATTGTATTGGTACACCACGTTCACTGAGGGATATATCGATGTTTCATTTAAGACAACAGACTGTAGCATTTCAAGCTTAAGATTTTTTTGCATGCAAATTATTTTCAAACAACGATAACGCTGATCATAGTATAATGACATACTTAGTGGTGATGGTGATTGTTATGATAACTAGCCGCACTACGTCATAGAGTAGTAATTGATAGGTGGTTTACCTGTGGCTAGACGCACTTAGTGCGTTTACTCAGGCTACGTCATAGAGTAGTAATTAATAGGTGGTTTACCTGTGGCATTACGTCATGTGTAATCTCGACACAACGAAAGACCCATATGTAGAGAAGGTAAACCTAGACTCAGGCTTCCCTGCGGAGTAGCCTGAGTAATAACGATACTAAATATAATAGTTAGGATTAATAAGTAGAAAATTTGATGTGCGATAGTTAATTAATCATTTTAAAATTTCAGATATCTCCATGAAGTTTTGTAAGGCTGCTTGTTTTCAAGGTAATTTTGTAATTTCTATTACGATGACGTCACTGTGTGATTTGAAATAGCTTGTTTTAAATATTTAATGTAGACCTTATTGCAAGAGCATTTTCCTGACTTTTGTAATTTACTGGGAAATAAATTAATTTAAAGACAAAAGGAGATTACTCTAGATGAAGTCGAGCTCTTTCTTTTGTCATTCCTTCACTGCAAAAACGGCTGAGTAGATACACTTCACTATATTGAGTTAATCATGCATTCAGGTTGACACTTTATAGTGAGTTAATCCAACTCTATAGTGAGTAAAGTGAAGTTAAACTCAATATTTTGAGTACATTGTACTCAATGGCCGTCTACATTTATGTTTACTCTTAATAATGGGTTGGGTTAACTCACTATAAAGTGTCATCCCACTTAGCGGTTTTTGAAGTGTTTGTTACTAAATTACTGATATAATGTCTATGGGCAAACATTCTTGCAATTAGAAGTAGTGTTGAATAAACGAGCAATATTTTTTTCTCAGGATATCAAAAGGTTTAAATCTTAATTTAGATCTGACAAACCACGCTCGGTGAGTTTATTGAACGGCTTCAAAAACTCCAACCTATATATTTCATGTTTTTGTAAAAACGAAAATCAATAATTTGTGAATGTTTTTAGGCGAAGATGACTTGTGTGACTTTTGCCCAAGTGAGTTCGACTCTCACCCCACTGCCAACTTTAAAAAGAAAGAAAACACTGAAAGAGTCCATACCAAAATGGACCCAAAGTACAACGAAATCATAAAGAATTTATTAAGGACCTATTTCCACAACAAGAAAAAGAAATTAGAAGCTATGAAGCAAAATGGACTTACAAACAAACAACAACAGGAGGAAAATAACTTGCAAAATGGTGGAAATACAAAGAAAAAGAAAAAGCACAAGAAGAAACACAATAAATCGATCAAAAATTTGGATTACTCCGAAGATTCAGATAATTTTTTTAAGTCAGACCCAAAATGGGGTCAAGACCATAAATGGAACTTTATAAAGAATAAGAAAAAGATCAATAAAATAGCCAACAACATATTTGGGACAAATAGTCATTCAAAAGTACACAAACTTAAAGGAAAATCCAAACCACTGAAAAATACGAAAGCTAGCAGCAATGAACATTTGAATGGATTATTTGGAGTCAATGACAATGCTTATTCAATGCTTGACGAGGAAGACAAAACTATTGAGAACGGTCTGAAAGGACTTAAAGAGGAAGACTCAGTTAATGATAACAATGAGTATCTAAAATCCTGGAATTCAGATAATTCTTTCGCAGATTATAAGGGAGATTTGACAGAATATGATGACGATAAAGACAGCAAGACATTTGATACCACGAAAGGTGAGTTGTGCACAAAATATTAATCAGACAAATGATCAATTAATTTGATCAATCGGAACGTGCAAGCTAATGCATCGATTAATCAATCTGTCAGATCAGTTAGTCAGACAAATAAACAAACAAACACACAAACAAAACAGGAAAAAGGAACAAACAAACAAGCAAAAAATAACAAACATAACAAAACAAACAAACAAACAAACAAACAAACGAGCGAACGAACGAATAAACAAACGAACGAACGAACGAATGAACGATCAAACAAACAAAAAGACAAACAAAGCAAATAAAAAAACAAATAAATAAAATAAATAAATAAACAAATTAAACAAACAAACGAAATAAATTTATAAATAAAACAAACAAATAAATAAATAACAAGCAAATAGACTACCGATCCAGACTATTAAACATTTAGTGGACAAGCAACAAACCGAAACAAATAATCACTATGTTAATCAATATAACAAACAATCAACCAATAAGTTTAAAAAACTCCATGACCTATGAGGTACAGTGTGCCTACTGAAAGCGGGGCCACCCATTCAAATTTCAAAATAGATATTTTTTTAAGATCAAACAAAAAACTTCTAGAAGGTTCTCACAAGCTAAGATGTTTTTTTATTCAATCTTGATCTATTCCGTTCACATAAAATAAACAATTTTTAGCATTTTTTGAAATGCTTAAAAGCAACAAAATCAAACTTGTTCATATTCTCGATCGTGATTGGATAGTAATTTTGGTGGCCCAGTTTCAGTAGTCGCACTGTAACGGCCTTGTGAGAATACTTTCAATATGTCTTCCTTCTCTCCTTTAGGTTGTAAAGACTTTTCAAATGAATGTGGATTTTATGCCACTCAAGGATTCTGCTCTGAATACGCGCCTACACCAAGTATTGGTACAGTTTCTATCATGTGCAAAAGATCATGTGCACTTTGTTCTGAAGGGAGCCATCAAGACAGGTAGATAACCCTGGGGAGGGACCTAATATAACATAAGGTGGCTTTCATTCGATCATTAGTGTATAAGGGGGTCGGCAAAATAACCTGTTGTCTTTTCCTAATAGTATAGAAATATTGTCGGTATTTTCAAATCATTTCTTTCTTTCTTGCAAATTTGCAAAATAGTCCCCTTCGGCATTTTCAAAGGTAGCCGGGCCTAAAATGGAAACGAGACAAACGTTGAGCTTGCAATGATAGAGACACGTGAATAATTGTCCCGTGAGGTGTTAAAAATTATCTATCATATATTGCAAGCACAAAGCTCGTCTCGCTTCAATGCAGAGGCACGGCTAACTTTTAAGATGGCGCAGAGAACTTTCAAGAAGAATATTCAAGGCATTAATTTGGGTAATACAGAGCATGCTTTGATTTTTCTCGAAACACTTAAGAGTCATTGTCTGAGAAAACCATGCAAGGGTTGAAAGATGGGGGTTGGCCGAATCAATTCATACTAACATCATACATAGGTTGGGTGGTAACATGTATAAATATGACAGACTTAGCTTGTCAACCCTTCTCATTCTAGAAATACGACTACCCCTACCCCTCCCCCCAGAAATCACAGTTTTTACCCTTGTAATTTTACCGAAGTTTACGACCTCCTAGAACACTTAAAATGAAACGTATTCTCTTCAAATTTCTTCTGTGGGGAGTTAATACCGTATAGTACTTGTACAAATCAAGATATACTTAAATACTTCCATACGCTATCTGTAGCCGTTAGAAGTTGTGCACACTCTAAATCGTTGTTACGAAAAAAGGTTTTTTTGACCCGCCAAAAAATACACAAACGCGATGCTGAGAGAAACTCAAACCCAAAATCAAACCCTCCTTGTTCCACTGTATCAGAATCAAAAGTAATAGTTTTGGGCCATACAGTTTGAAAGATGACAGAGATGCTCAAATATGTCGAAATTACCTGAAATAAGGCAAAATGGTCCAGATGAGTTCAGAGCGTCATATGTATTCCATTTCAGGTGTAAAATGAATCCAATTCAGTTTATAGCTAATATTTGCTTTCCGGAAGTGTAGTATGACATGTACTGGAGCTCAAATTGTCGATTTCACTTCTTTTTGTAGCATATTCGCAAGCTTGTAAACAAATCGTCGCCATCTTGGAATCCATTGCCGCGAGAGACTGAGCACTAGCTAGGACACAGGCAGCCCAAGCAAATCACGCAAATTCAGTGGATTTTTTTTCATTTTTTTTTTTTGGCAATAAAATGTTACTAAACTTTGTCTGTAGTTATTGTGATGTATTTAAATACTTTTTGGATGATTTTTGGCTAGTTTTATTTACACAAGGCAGGCGACTCGAGTGGACATTACCTTCACTTTAATTCATCGGCAATTTATCCCCGAAAAATATTACTAGTGGGGGAGAAATTATAAATACGGCCAAAAAGTATTTAAATATATCACAATAACTACAGACAAAGTTTAGTAACATTTTATTGCCAAAAAAAAAAAAATCCACTGAATTTGCGTGATTTGCTTGGGCTGCCTGTGTCCTAGCTAGTGCTCAGTCTCTCGCGGCAATGGATTCCAAGATGGCGACGATTTGTTTACAAGCTTGCGAATATGCTACGAAAAGAAGTGAAATCGACAATTTGAGCTCCAGTACATGTCATACTACACTTCCGGAAAGCAAATATTAGCTATAAACTGAATTGAAATCATTTTACACCTGAAATGGACTACATATGACGCTCTGAACTCATCTGGACCATTTTGCCTTATTTCAGGTAATTTCGACATATTTGAGCATCTCTGTCATCTTTCAAACTGTATGGCCCAAAACTATTACTTTTGATTCTGATACAGTGGAACAAGGAGGGTTTGATTTTTGGTTTGAGTTTCTCTCAGCATCGCGTTTGTGTATTTTTTGGCGGGTCAAAAAAACCTTTTTTCGTAACAACGATTTAGAGTGTGCACAACTTCTAACGGCTACAGATAGCGTATGGAAGTATTTAAGTATATCTTGATTTGTACAAGTACTATACGATATTAACTCCCCACAGAAGAAATTTGAAGAGAATACGTTTCATTTTATGCACTAGTCAATTGAAACCCCCGCCCCCCGACCCCCGGGACTAGCGGGGCACTGAACGGGGACGTGACGCGTTTTTAACGTGCTTTTACAGCAATATTGCACCGGGGGGTCGGGATTTTAACTAATTGTCTTCGCAGCGGGGCAGCGAGCGGGGATTTTAACGCTCGTTTGAATATGTAAGGGCCTGGAAACTAGAGGTCGGCCATCTTGGAAAATACCCAGAAAGCATTGGTATTCTAACATCGGTATTCTATAGGTGTGGATGATATTAATATTCCGATCCTTTGCTAGAATGGAAAAACGAAAGGTGAGTCAACATGCGTACTTTTAATGAAAACAAATCACGAATGTTGAAGATTTTATCCATGATATTTTGCCATTATTGATATATCTTACATTAATTTGTTTTGGTTAATTTTGTTTGTAGATGATCCTGAGAAATTTTGCCTCTGTAATCATGCAGCCGTTTGGATTGCTGTGACAGCAAAGAGTGTGATATAATGTGGTATCATCTCTCCTGTGTGGGCCTCAGAGCTGCCCCTGAGGGAAAATGGCTTTGTCAAAAGTGCAAATAAAACCACTATTCATTAAGTAATATTTACAAGCATTGTTCATTTTATACTTAAAATGACATTATGAAACCCAACTGACGCCCCTGAAAATATTGGACATTAAATATTTGTGAATCAGAATGGAACACACAAAGATTAGCTATGCGTGGCACAGGAAATTGCAGTTGGAGTGAAATGTGTTTGTTTTGTTATTTACTACTAGACCAAAATAGCGGGGCCACAATAGCGGGGGCTTTAACAGTGAATGTGCCCCCGACTACCAGGGGAAATGTCTGATTTTAACACTACCCAAACGTTAAATTCCCCGGTATTTCCCGGGGGTCGGGGGGTGGGGGTTTCAATTGACTAGTGCATTAAGTGTTCTAGGAGGTCGTAAACTTCGGTAAAATTACAAGGGTAAAAACTGTGATTTCTGGGGGGAGGGGTAGGGGTAGTCGTATTTCTAGAATGAGAAGGGTTGACAAGCTAAGTCTGTCATATTTATACATGTTACCACCCAACCTATGTATGATGTTAGTATGAATTGATTCGGCCAACCCCCATCTTTACAGGTCTTTTGATTTTGCATGGTTTTCTCAGACAATGACTCTTAATGCCGGAAGACTCTAGAAGACAAGACGCTGTATCTTGTCGCTGTGGCAGGTCGCTGCGTGAGCATTGCTTCTATTTGTTTCAGAAAACCAGTTGACAATTTTAAACATATTGAATTTGTGCGACTTGCTGCACATGAAAACGTGTGCTACGGAGACAAAGATTTTCACATAAATACAACAAGTCACACGAAGAGATTTAGCACTACAATCTGTTTCAACGGCAAATTGCAGCACCTCAGTTACATACATACTTTACATATATACTTCATTTTAAAATATTGTCAGGGATTAAAATGTCAGGTATAAGCTGATGCAGTAATCCAGCACCAGTCGAAATCTGAAAGCTGAATAAATCATATTATAAGCAAACAGGTGATCATGAGTGATTATGCCCGAAAAAACTTGCTTTCATGGTATACATTGTAGTGGTAGTGGTAGTGGTAGTGGTAGTGGTAGTGGTAGTGGTAGTGGTAGTGGTAGTGGTAGTGGTAGTGGTAGCGGTAGTGGTAGTGGTAGTAGTTTATTTGCACTCTTTTTTACATATACGTACATTATATAAGTTATAGATAAGTTTAAACATATTTTACATACATCATATACATGATACATTACATAAATTTAAGAACGTAATTTATACAAGTCACAATAATCATTATATAAGATACCACGAGCCCATTCGTCATTGATTGAAATTTATTTTCTTTTTTATATTCAAGGACACTATCAAAGGGACTTGACGAAGAAATAAAAGATGGGTTTGATATATCTACTAAACCAGCCACAAGCAAAACCATAAATAATGATATGATTGTTCAAGTTATGTGAACATGCCGAATTGTGTGACGTATAATTATATCTAAAAAAAATCACAAAGGAAACCAATTAACGTATTAAAATGATAAATTGCACTCAAATTTCCTTGCTTGCTTGCTCGCTCGCTCGCTTGCTTGCTTGTTATACTTACTATACTTACTATACTTACTTATATATTTACTATATTTACTTACTTACTTACCTACCTACTTACTTACATATTTACTTATTTGCCGTTTTACTTACTTAAACTCAATCAGTTTGAGGGTGTATTACCTAGCATGTTCCGTTTGGCTGTTCCGTTTGGCTGTTCCACATTCCTTTCTGTTTCGTTCCCAAGACTCTCCATGCCTATTTCTATATTTTGTTTTCTTGCAGAATGTTTATTGAATATTATTTGGCAGAGTTTGTGTTCCTGGAAAATGCCATTGTCACTTTTTTCAAACAGCACTTTCTTGGCCGCCTGTCGAAAATCTGATAAAAATGCAATATAGATGCATGGGCTGAAGCAAGAGTTTACAATCGGTAAAAAGAAACTGGATAAGTAGTCAAGTACTTGAAGACAAACAGCTTCATTAGATCCAAGATCTCCCGCAAAATGTATAAAAAAAGAGGGAAATATGATGAATAGAGCAATAAGGAACACATAACCATTTTCATGGCATTGACCATCGATTTCTTTCGAGATTTTCTAATATTTTCAGGCATATTTTCCGCAATTATTCCTGTCTTGGACAGTCTTCGTAAAATCACAATATTCAGCATTAAGATTACCAGAAAAGTTACAAACGCAAAAGAATTCTTAAGAATATGCCAAAAATATGGCACTTCAAAATACTGACAATTAATGTCACCCGATTCATCATTATTTGACGTTAAATAATACAGCTTGAAAGCAGTTAGTCCCATTGGAATCATCCAAGAAAATGCAATCGCTATTAAACGCTGTTTTCTTGAATAAGCCTCATACTTCTTAATTTTATCGCTTGTTATTTTAAATCTTTCACAACTTATTATGAATAGCGTAACTAGTGATACCAATTTCACTACGTCGCCAAAGAAGGTAGACAACTTGCAGGCTGCGTTGCCTGCTTTTTCGGGAAGAACTACCAACATGTCAAACCCAAAGTCGGATGGAATCTGAATAGCGAAAATGTCCAAAACAACCAGAGTGTCCGACACGGCCATGTTGATGATCAAATGATGCAGGTTTTTGCTTACAGTGTATTTAACAGCAAGTACGATGATAAATATGTTACCAAAAATACCAAATCCACCAAATAGGAGCAAGGCCATTATTTGGACTGTTTGTTCTGTTGCTGTTATAGGACTGCATGGACCGTAGTCGTTGTCATTGAGAACGGAACCATTATTTCCGGTCATGTTAATCTGCCTCATGATTATAGAAAATACTCCGAGCTTGTTTCGTAGATTGGTACGATTGGGGTCAAACGATTCCTTCAAATGAGTGTATACAGTACCGCGTAGGATCTACAAGTTATAAGTTAAAAATACAGATATCGATCTTTTTTACCAATGGGAACTAGCGAGCAAACTAGTATAGCCTGCGTCGGTGTTTTTAATAATTTATGAGTTATAATCCAACACCAATCGATTTTGTATATATTGTAATCCTCTTCTCACTGCAATCAAATTAATTATCCATCAAACAAAACACTAGAAGATAGAGTACCAAGAGCCCAGAGGATGGCGGCCGACGAATTCTACAATCAAGCCATCAAGAAAGAGTCCTAGATATAGTCCTATGTACTACTCAAATTCTGCCTATTGCAGATAGAGTTAAAAAAACTCACATATATATCTCCATCATGGATACTCCATAATAATTTCTACGCCAGTTATTCTTACCTACATAGAGAACTATTATTAGTCAGTTCAGAATTTGTTATCAGCTTGAAGCATATATGGATTCAATGCAAGATGGCAGGTAGAACCATTTATGTCTGTACTGACAACAAAAGTCAATGTTTAACGTTATGTAATAGTCTTTAATAACAAAGTAAAAAAAATCATTAAAAATTTAATATGATTCATTCATTCATTCATCATTTGGATGGCAAGTAGAACCATTTATGTCTGTACTGACAACAAAAGTCAATGTTTAACGTTATGTAATAGTCTTTAATAACAAAGTAAAAAAAATCATTAAAAATTTAATATGATTTGATTAAAAAAAAAATTTAATTTCAAGTTCATAGCTTGTACATAATTAAACCATAATAGGTGGCGTAGTGGCCAACGTTACATAGATAAAGTAAATATATCGATGATTTTCAAAATGATATAGATCAAAGAAATAGAAAGCTATTAAATGGCAGACGTTGACAATCACAAATCGATGCAATAAATGTTTTTTTTATTAGACAAAACTTCGTTTTTTTTTTGTTTTTTTTTTTGCAGTGCATGCCAAATGGTACCTTCCGAAAGGTTTTTTGATAGCTCTTTCAGTTCAGGTGGCAGTTCTAAAGTACTGAAACTGATATAAGTTCACTTCCAAAACTCATTTAACACCATTAATGAACATGGTACAAATATACCAACAGGTGACAATTTTTGTTTTTGATAAAATCTTTACCCATCTGCAAAATCTGAACAATTTGCATTTTAATTTCTCTGGAAAAATAAATCATATTTAAGGATACGGTCCACATTCGAGGGTTGCTCTCAGTTAAAAATTATTTAGCGCGCCAATTTACATTAAAGATAGACAACGTATTTATAATTTTAAGCTGACTGAGAGATGTGAGAATCACCAGAGAAATCATCAAACAAGAAGAGTATAGAATAAGAGCTCTAAAATGTCTAAAAAGCTATTGGAGAAACACGAATTAACGTGAGAAATATTGAGAAAGAATTACATATCAATGTGTTATTTTAGATCATGTAGATGTCAGTTGAATAATATTTATTGCGTAATTACAATTACCACGGCTTTCAAGTAATCTTCAATTTTCATAAATGTGGGTATATTCTCGATTCTCAAAGAAATATTTGTTTCAGTATTAAATGTTGCTTCTCTTTTCATAAATGTATGTACTGTTATTCTCGATTTTAAAAGGAATATTATCAGAATTTAAACTTTTAAACTTTCATAAATGAGGTTATTCATGATTCTCAATTGAATGTTAACTTCAGAATTTAAATTGTTTTCTATTTTACATAACTATGCCGTATTATTCTTGATTCTTAATGGAGTATTTATTTCAGTATTTAATTTGTCTTTAACACAAACAATTTTCAACAATTAATTAATATTAACAATTTCTCATTTAAAATAATAATCAGTTATATATAATGGAAAAAAGTTTCGATGTGTACTATTCTTGAATCTTAATGGAGTTATTTATATCAGTCATTTTTAATTTTTATTTGCTCTTTTTATTGAAAAAACAACAACTTTCAACAATTAATCAAAATTATTAATTTCTCATTGAAAATAACAATCAGTTATACTTTGAAAAACAATACAGTTTGAAGTTATTTACTCTGTGAGTAAATACACATAATTAGCATGTGGCCCACCAACGCATTCTGTTGCTTCATCGTTGTCACATTTCGTGTAATTCTTCCCATAACTCAGTTGGGATTTACCAAATGGATCGTACGTGCCACATGACCCGCTTCCAGCCCAACATTCCCCGTAGTACTGCAGTCCAAACATAGTGTAGTTATGACTACGGGCTCGGCTGTCGCATCGACTAGCTAGACTGAAAAGATTGATTATTTTATATACAATAGTAATATTGATTTTTTGTCAAAACAAACAGTTCGAAAATGGCGCCTCTAGACAGCAACGATTTCGGTTACTTTAAGACATTTGCCTTTTGTTTTTATTCGTTTTTATTGCTGTTAGAGAAGCAGAAATATTTTTTGTCCAATTTACATAGATTTTGCAAAATTGTAAAGTTTTGTTAAGGACGAATTTATAGAGGGTTAACATTGGAAACGACATTCTCGAACGACGCCATCTTGGCACTGTTGGCGATGCGACAAAATGGTTCTGATTGGCTTATACTAGCCAGAATGCACGCGCGAAATCACCTGGTACTTACTTAAACTCAATCAATTTGAGGGTGTATTTACCTAGGATATGCCGTTTGGCTGTTTAGTTCCTTATTCCCTTCTTTTTCGCTTCCAAAATTCTCCATGGCTATATCTATATTTCGTTTTCTTGCTGAATGTTTATTGAATATTATTTGGCAGAGTTTTTGTTCCTGGAAAATGTCATTGTCAGTTTTTTCAAACAGCATTTTCTTGGCCGCCTGTCGAAAATCTGATAAAAATGCAATATAGATGCATGGGCTGAAGCAAGAGTTTACAATCGGTAAAAAGAAATAAAATAAATAGTCAAGTGCCTGATGACAAGCAGCTCCATCATGGACAACATTTCCACTCCAGAAAAACACATGATTAAACATTATCAAGAAAAGAGGCAAATACGACGAATAGAGTAATAAGGAACACACAACCATTTTCATGGCATTTACAATCGATTTCTTTCGAGATTTTCTAATATTTTCAGGCATATTTTCCGCAATTACGCCTGTCTTGGACAGTCTTCGTAAAATCAGAATACTCAGCATCAAGATTACCAGAAAGGTCACCAACGCAAAGGCATTTTTAAGCGTAACCCAAAAAATTACACGTTCAGAATACTGACAACTAATTTCACCCGATTTGTTCTGATGTAACGTTAAATAATACAGCTTGAAAGCAGTTAGTCCCATTGGAATCATCCAAGAAAATGCAATCGCTATTAAACGCTGTCTTCTTGAATAAGCCTCGTGCCTCTTTATTTTAGCTCTGGTTATTTTAAATCTTTCAAAACTTATTATAAACAGCGTTACTAGTGATACCAATTTGGCCACGTCGCCAAAAAATGTAGACAGCTTGCAGGCTGCGTTGCCTGCTTCTTCGGGAAGAACTGCAAACATGTCAAACCCAAACTCGGATGGAATCTGAATAGCGAAAATGTCCAAAACAACCAGAGTGTCCGACACGGCCATGTTGATGATCAAATGATGCAGGTTTTTGCTTACAGTGTATTTAACAGCGAGT
This sequence comes from Metridium senile, assembly GCA_949775045.1. Classification (NCBI taxonomy): domain Eukaryota; kingdom Metazoa; phylum Cnidaria; class Anthozoa; order Actiniaria; family Metridiidae; genus Metridium; species Metridium senile. Next base: position 9,579,149 of record OX459108.1, on the reverse strand, counting down.
AAGATGATAAATATGTTACCAAAAATACCAAATCCACCAAATAGGAGCAAGGCCATTATTTGGACTGTTTGTTCTGTTGCTGTTATAGGACTGCAAGGACCGTAGTCGTTGCCATTGATAATTGAACCATTAGCTCCGGTTATATTAATCCGCTGCCTCATGATTATCAAAAAAATCGCAGATATTTCAAGCTTGTTTGGTAGGTTGTGGTCAAACGATCCCTTCAAATGAGTGTACCGCGTAGGATCTGGAAGTTATAAATTAAAAGTACAGATAACGATCTTTTTAATAATTTAGAAGGTATAAATCCCACACCAATCCATTTGGCATATAGTTGTAAATCTCTTGGCACTGCAATCAAATTAATTATCCATCAAACAGAGACAAAGACAGAGTACCAAGCGTCCAGAGGATATCAGCCGACGAATTATACTCAAAAGCCATAAAAAAAGAGTCCTAGATATGGACTACTCAAATTCTGCCTATTGCAGATAGAGTTAAACTCATACATATATATCATAATTTCAAGCACTACTCCATCATGGATACTCCATAATAATTTCTACGCCAGTTATTCTTACCTACATAGAGAACTATAGGTATTTCTACTGCAGGTAGAAATAAATGTGTCTTTACTGGCAACTACTGCATGGCAATGTTTTCTAACTGTTATATAATAGTCTACTTTAATAAAAGAGTAAACAAAACAAAACCTGAATTTAATTCAAAAAATCCTTTTGTTTCAAGTTGTGCTTGTACATAATTAAAACATAAGTAAGGTGGCGTACTGGCCAAAGTTGCATAGATAAAGAAAAGATATCGATGATTTTCAGTTTGATATAGATTAATGAAATAGAAAGCTGTTAAATGACAGACTTTGAAAATCCCAAATCAATTCAATAAATGTTCAGCAAAAAATAACATACAAAACCAGTGCATGTACAAATGGTATTCCGAATGGTTTTTTGATAGCTCTTCAGGTGGCAGTTCTAAAATATGAATATTAGTTTACTTCAAAAACTCATTTATATTACAGTCAAAGCACTCGAACCATGAACACTTTGGTCTTTTTTTAATCTTTTTTCGGCCTTTTTCATGCATAATTAACGGCGATCCAATCAGCGTCGACGATCTAAAAATAACAAATACATTTTTCGAGACTTTTTTCAGCATTATTCAAAACATAGTAGAGTAAATTGTAGCGCAGCAATAAAAAAGTTATTCATTTACTGGTAACTGATTTCTATGTAATTCTCTTAGATTTCCGCAGCTATTTGACGAGTTTTAGCAATTTGAATCAGTGTGACACGAAAATTAAGATTTGTATATTCACGCTGGCGGTAAAATTCGCAACGGTTCATTGTCGGCAATGGCTTACGCTGCGGCAAACATTCAACATATAAATCAAACTTGCATTTTATATGTCATATTTATTGACGTTCATTTTTTACAACTTCTGTGTACGTACATTGCTTAAACTTTTTTTTGCATCCAACAAATGTAGCCAATTAAACACAACGAGAGAGATACATCATTCAAGATACCTCACAAAGAGCATTGCGCCCTTCACAATTTGCTAGATACAAAAAAATACAATAAACTTCAAAATACCGTGCATATTTCAACACAACAATATAGTTTTAGTTATCCAATTTCAACACTGGTGTTTACATAAGTTACATGTGGTAATAAGTATTGCTTGTCGAACTGCTTGATGTATAACTGGGTCCAAAAGCTTGATCATGATTGTTCGGCGGACGGTATGCATCTACGCCTCTCTTATATTCTTCAATCATCGTAGGCAGTCGCCAGTCATTAGCTGTGTCTATGGGTATTTTGTTGGTGAGTGCTCTTTGCAATATCTGCAGGTCTCGATCTAGTGCACTACGATCTACATACTTGGCTTGGTTTTGTTGCTTTAGTCGCGGTCTCATAATTGCAAAGAAATTAGATTTTGCACGCAGTCGTGAAGCACTGAAAACGTCGTTATCGTTCTTTGCCTTTGTGTACTTGCTCTCTAGCTCTTTCAACTCTTTTTGAATCTCACGGATTTCGGTTTGTGTTTCGGGGTGTTTATCTTGTAGTTGACATACAGTTATATCAGGGCACGGAAATCCTTTACATCTCGCTTTATTATGTCCAGATTTATGGCACAAAGTACAGACTTTACCTCGTCGACCAACAGATGCAGTAGAATATCTCTCTACTGCCTTTCTCTTTCCTTCTAGATGTTGTTTTACACTTTCAACTTGTGCACTTAGCAACTCCAAACTTTCTTTGTGCTCCATAGCTCTTCGATCTAGAGCGCTCATTGTACCTCCAGCTTCATGGCTAGATGACGAACTTGAATGGGCAGACGGCAAAGCTTGAGCATTACAAGTACTATCATAGTGTAGTTTTCTCGCAGATTCTGGACGTTCAGGCTGCTGGTGCTTATTTTCTTGTGCTTTGATTTTGTTCAATTCGGCTTCTAAAACTCGTCGTTCCGCTAGTAATAACTTGTTAGGCGAGTCAAAAAATACGTCGAGATCATCTACTTTTACATACGCCAATGACCTTCGTGATCTAAAACCTCTTGTTTCGAAATGAGGGGAAAGTCGTTCAAGTTTCATGTTCGGAGATATGGATTTTAGCCATGAGAAAACCTCAGTTTCCCTTTCACACGCCATGTTGCGAGACTGTGACGCTAGTATAATTCTTTTAACTTTTGGCGCGGATTTTACACGCGCTAGACCTGTCAATCAACATATCCGCAATGTCTGAAATATTCAATCGAGTTTGCTGCAGTTATCGTAGAAATACCTTCACGAATTGCTATTTCAGTTTCTTTGCTAGTTAGAGTGGTATTTCGCCTCAAGTAGGATTTTACCTGGTGAAAACAATATTCACATGGGTTTAAATGAGGGGAGTAGGCAGGCTGGAACAGTAGTTGAATACCGCTGTCTTGCAAAATACCTCTCAACAAGGGCTCTGCAAATTGCCCGTGATGAAATTTACAATTGTCCATAACAATAGTATCACCATGTTCAATGATGGCTGAACCATCGGGTCTGTAAACGGAGAGAGCATCGTCAAAAAAGTTCAACATTTCCATTCCATTTGAAGGACCTTTCAGTATATCGTGATAGTCTACTCCATGGACAGAGTGAAGTAAATTCACAGTGTAATTAGCATTCGAAGCATAGCGTTGGAACTCGACTGCACACTCACCTTTGTAAGAATGGCCGTACGTGCGGTTCCCTGATGTTACAATTACACTGGATTCATCGAAGAAATGAATTTTTGTATAGTTTATCTGTGAGACTTGATCAAGAAAATTGTTTGTATAATCGACAACTGCTTGTGACAATGATTCTGTCGGCACCTGAGTGATTTTCTTTTTTGTCATCATACAGTCCTCTCGTACAGATTTTCGAATTGAAGATTCAGAAGGCACATTCGTAGGCAAAGATACACCATCGAGAAGCAAGCGATTCTTTAATTCGGCTGTGTATATCGTGGGTTGGCATAACTTTTCGTTTTCTATGTACTCTGAAACCTCAGACGTTACTTTAGCTCTAGATGGACATTTCTTCACTGCGGGAAGTGATGTATTATGTTGATCGTAATATTGTACAATTTTGTTTACATATGCTGGACTAACTCGCAATTCGTCAGCTATTGCTCTTTGTGATGTACCTTGATGATGTAAGTCAAGAATTCTCTCTCGATATATTTGTGGAAGCTCTCTTCCGTTGTCATATAAACCGCCTCGAAGGTTTATAGTGAGATTACAATTGCCTAATGTCAAAAAACAGTAAGTTTACACAATGTACACAGAAATTGTAAAAAATAAGCGAAAATAAATGTCAAATATAAAATGCAAGTTTGATTTATACCTTGAATGTTTGCTGCAGCGTAAGCCATTGCCTACAATGAACCGTTGCGAAATTTACCGCCAGCGTGAATATACAAATCTTAATTTTCGTGTCACACTGATCAATAGCTGCGGAAATCGAAGCTAATTACATAAAAATCAGTTACCAGTAAATGAATAACTTTTTTATTGCTGCGCTACAATTTACTCTACTATGTTTTGAATAATGCTGAAAAAAGTCTCGAAAAATGTATTTGTTATTTTTAGATCGTCGACGCTGATTGGATGTCGCCGTTAATTATGCATGAAAAAGGCCGAAAAAAGATAAAAAAAAGACCAAAGTGTTCATGGTTCGAGTGCTTTGACTGTAACACCATTTATTAATTATGTGGTACAAATATACCATCAGGTGACAGTTTTTGTTATTAATAAAAGTAATCTTTAACATCTGCCAAATCTGGACAATTTGTATTTTCTTGTTTCTCTGTAAAAATACATCATTCATTTTCCAACACAAAGTCGATGACAATTAAGGATGCGGTCCACATTCGAGGGATGTTTTCAAAACTGGCCTCTCGGTTAAAAATTGTTAAGGGCGTCATTACATTAGTGATAGACATACATCAGTTTGAAGCTTATATAACAAGAAATAAGACCGTCATGTTTCCTTATTAAAACAATTATTAAATCTTATAAAAAATCTCAGTTATCTTAAATATTATAAAATCTCGAGCGCATTTGTTTTTAAAAACAAAACAAAAAACAAAAACAAAAAAAGTATAAGTCAAAGAGTTCTTACTGCTTTACCGTCATTTCTGTGTTTGGCCATTTCTGTGTTTGGTCATTGCTGGTTTTCTTTTTGAGTAAATCGCTTGGTTTTTATGGCCCGTGGTGTCACGTAACTTGACGTTTTGACAATTAGTAAACTTTAAAACACGTTAACTCAAGAATGAAGCATTTTATCATTAAAGTTTGAAGGTTTTGAAGACAGAAACGATGACAAAACAGTAAAAACATGTTATAATATTTTTAAACAAAGGCAATTGATTTCAAGGTTTTACGTGAAGCATTGGTTACAGATATTTTACAGGTACACCTATATATTTCAAAAATCGTTGTCGCAGCCGAAGTTACAGTCCACACTCTAAAGCCTGCTAAGGATGTCGGTTACATAGACTTGATTTGTAATTTATTGCACGTTTTTTAAAGAAATATTTATATTTATATCAACCACAACAACAACTTGTTATGGTCATATAAAACAAACATGTACAACCAAAATATGCTATGAATAAATCGATTACAAGAGAAGAAATACCGACATCCTTTGCCGGCTTCAGAGTGTGGACTGTGGCTTCGTTTGCGACAACGATTTTTGAAATAGGTATATATTTCAAGACTAAATAATACACAGTAATATCCTCTGTTATATAAGCTTTAAAATGATATATACGTTGTTTATCTTTAATGTAAAATGGCTCACTAAACAATTTTCAACTGAGAGCAGCACGCGATTGTGGACCGTATCCTTAATATCAACTGAATGAGTTGATGGGAGAAACGTGGCTTGAAGCTGACTGGCAGATGTGAGAATCCCCAGAGAAAATCTCAAAAAAATGAAATACATAATAAGAGCTCTAAAATGGCTAAAACGTGGGTGGAACACGAAGGTGAGAAATATTGAGAAAGAAAATGTGAACGTTTTATTTTCGCTCCCAGTTAAATTATATTTATTGCATAATTATATATAAGTACCACAGCTTTCAACAAGTTTCTTTTTATAATCTTGTTCTTGATTCTGAAAGGAACATTCGTTTCAGTATCAAATGTTGCTTCTCTTTTCATAAATGTGTGTACTGTTATTTTTCGATTCTAAAAGAAATATTTTCAGCATTTAATTGTTCTTCTCTTCATATAAATGGGTTCTTTTCTTGATTTTTAATGAAGTATTCATTTCAGTATTTAATTTGTAAGCTATTTATTATAAATTAGTTTTCAGAAGTTGTCATAGCATCACGTTGAAGCATATAAGAATTCAATGCAAGGTGGCAGGTACAAATAACTGTGTCTTTACTGGTAACAACTGGAAATGTTTTCTAACTGTTATATAATTAATAGTTAACTTCGATAACAGAGTAAATAAAAATAAACTTTAAAAATTCAATTCAATTCAATTGAAAAAATCCTTTTGTTTCAAGTTGTGCTTGTACATAATTAAAACATAATCAAGGTGGCTTACTGGCCAACGTTACATAGATTTAAGTAAATATATCCATAATTTTGAAAATGATATAGATCAAAGAAATAGAAAGCTATTAAATGACAGACTTTGACAATCCCAAATCAATTCAACAAATGTTCAAAAACAAATTTCATTCAAATTTTCAATTTTTTTATAAGCCATAAATTTGTGTGTATTTTTCGCAGTACAGGTACAAATGTTACTTTCCGAAAAGTGTTTTGATAGCTTTTTTCTGTTTGATGTTAGTTCTAAAATATTGAAATATTAGTTTACTTCAAAAACTCAATTAACACTATTTATGAATATGGTACAAATATGCCAGCAGGTGACACTTTTTGTTGTTGATAAAAGTCATATTTACATCTGCCAAATCTGGACAATTTGCATTTTTTAATTTCTCTGCAAAAATACATCATATTTAAGGATACGGTCCACATTCGCGGATTGCTCTCAGTTAAAAATTGTTTAGCGCGCCATTTTACATTAAAGATAGACAACTTATGTATCATTTTCAGCTGACTGGGAGATTTGAGAATCCCCAGAGAAAACATAAAACAAACGAAGAAACAAAGAAACAAATATATAATAAGAGCTCTAAAATGGCTAAAAAGCTGTGGGAGGAACACGAACGTAAGAAATATTGAGAAAGAAAAAATGAACGTTTTATTTAGTTCTAAGTTGAATAATATTTATTGCATAACTATAAGTACCACGGCTTTCAACGAAAGCTACGCAAAATTGTCTTCAATTTTCATAAATGTGGGTATATTCTCGATTCTTAAAGGAACATTCGTTTCAGTATTAAATGTAGCCTGATTTCCAGAGCGGGCCTGGGTCCTACGCTATCGCTTTCTCCCCAACTTGGGGAGAATGCGATAGCGTAGGACCCAGGCCCGCTCTGAAAATCAGGCTATTTTAAATGCTGCTTCTCTTTTCATAAATGTGTGTTATTCTTGATTCTCAATGGAATGGTAACTTCAGAATTTAATATTTTTTCTATTTTCATATAAATATGTGTTATTCTTGATTCTTAATGGAGTATTCATTTCAGTATTTAATTTGTATTTGCTTTTTTCATTTAAAACAAACAAGTCTCAACAATTTATTAGAATTCATAATTTCTTTTTTAAATAACAATCAGTTATACGGGGGGAAACAATACAGTTTCAAGTTGTTCACTCTGTGAGTAAATAAACATAGTTAGCATGTGGACCACCAACACATTCTGTAGCTTCATCGTTGTCACATTTGGTGTAATTCTTCCCATAACACAGTTGAGATTTACCAAATGTATCGTACGTGCCACACGATCCGCTTCCAGCCCAACATTCCCCGTAGTACTGCAGTCCAAACATAGTGTAGTTATGACTACGGGCTTGGTTGGCGCATCGACAAGCTAAACTGAAAAGATTGGTTATTTATTATATAAGAAATATTAATTAGATTATATTTATCAACTAGATTTTATAGCAGTAGCAATATTAATTGATTACAATTATTCTCAATTTTCAAATTTAGTGTAAAGTTTAACGCAATTCAGCTTTCCAGCTGTAACAGTTATTACTATATATATATATATCTATCTATTCAGTCAATGTCGACACGCACTGCACATGTTCGGAAGACGGTCGTGATTACAATAAAACTATTGGAAATTACCGGCGTTTGGTAAATTTTCAAAGTAATGGCCGTTCATGGAAAGTTAGTGCTTATTTTTTCCTAATTATAACTAATTACATTAGTTGTTTTCTTTCCCTTGTCAAATAATACACAGAAATTCGCATAATACATATATAACACGAAACCCTTCTTTAAATCTTCAGTTATTATCGCATTGCGTTTTTCACCCGTGTCGAGAACGTCGTTAACGTTGTCCACGTAAAGTAGAGATTAACACTACAACAAGTGACAAGTGATTCTTTGATAATGTGTTTTCAGCAGTTGAAATTTCGATTTTTAACTGCATAATGAGTAACAGTGACCATTGAACAAGAATTTGTAAGTCTATGTTCACAGTTGATACTAGTATCGAGCATTTAAAGCGAATTTATGTGATGTCACGTGATATTTATTTTAGTGTGAATTATGCTGGTTTTATTCGTGCCCGCATCTCGTTTCTGTTTTGTAGAATAGAAACACTTCACGGTTCTCGTCGATCAAAATTAGCCCCGATAGCGTGTAATATATTTTTTAGAATTTGACAACACCCCTTGTTATTTTTAAGTCAGTTTTGACTGTTTTATAATCATGTACATTCCTTAAATTACCGCTGTTGTCAAATTCTAAAGAATATATTACACGCTATTGAGACTAAGTTTAATCTACAAGAATCGTGAAATGGTCTATTGCTTGTGTATATTTACCTGTGAAGGTACTGGTCCCAGTTCGTCCAATCCACCGTCTGTTGAAACTTAGGATCCAGTGGATCTCGGTCAGTGAATAATAGTTGGGGTAGTCCCCTTGGGTAGTGTTTGTCACGATAGCAGCCCAACTTGTAAAAGTCTCTACTACATGTTGAATGGGAATAGCCCTCAACTGAGTGAAAACAGATGATAATTAGTTAATATGACCATTCAGTCTGAAGACAAATTACACTCAGTGTGTCATAATTGGTCATGTTCTAAACGAGAAGGGGCTTGGAGGGGGCTGGGTACTAGTTTCTAGAATTGATGTAATTAATAAATTAATTAATTAATAACATGAAAAAGCATGCACATCAAAATATACCATATCACAAATTGTGATCGATGCTATTTGGTTGTATATTTTCTTTGCAATAGTCTCTCAAAGATCCATAAAATTACAAGGGAACTGTCCCTCCAAACTATACATTTCTTTATAATTTTCAACATATTTGAAAGGCTGCTACTTGGTCATTATCCAACAGAATATAATGTAACTCTGCAATCTTGTATATTTTGATGCTCTTTCATTATATGGGCTATATTTCTTAAAATCTAGAAACTAGTACCGAGTCACCTCCTCGCCCCTCCTCATTTAGAACATGGCCAATGTCAAAAACTGCACCAACAACAACAATCAGTGACATGTACTTAACTAGAAATGAGCACACAACTCGTTGCTTTGACAGCTAGCTATGTTTATTTCTAACTAAAACTCGCGCAAGGCACGATGGTACTTTTGACAAAGGGAACCCAATACGCAACATTCAGACACGAAACCAGGTTTCCAAGGCTACACACATATGGACGATCACATAATTGCGTTAACTACATATTGGAATCAAATAATTCAAACGTCAGATACAACAACAAACAATACACCACTTTCATATGAAAGAACCACCTGTCATGTTTGGAAGGTTTTGATGCATGCTCTGGCTAAAATTCCAATGAAGTTATGCTCAATGAAAAATGTAGAGATATGTATGTTATTTTCTGAAGAGGCCTTTGATGCCTCGTTTTGGTGTTTTTCTGATGTTTCTAATTCTTATAGCTTCTTGCAAATTTAATGTTTTTTTATTCAAGTTATTGTTATTCTTTTTCTTAAAACATCAATTTCAAATATTATGAAAATTAGTGGCACTGCAGCCATTAATGATTTTTTTTCTAAAGAATACACACACCGCTGGACAAAAACAATCAATTACTTAACAAATAATTAAGGTTCAGCCGTGGTTTATACTCTGATAACCGCACGCTTGGCAATTTGAACACACGAGAAAATGTCAAGAAGCACGAGCTGAAAGCGAGTGCTTCTGGACATTTTTAAGTGTGTTCAAATGCCAAGCGTGCGGTTATCAGAGTATAAACCCAGGCTGAACCTTAATTATTTATTTTATTATATAAATTTCGATTAAAAATTGTTCAAAAATCGTTCAAAATAGTCTGTTTGATTTCGAAAACTTACGACCGTGGTTTATACTCTCAAATTACGCTTGTCTGGCCAATCAGAGCGCGCGTTAGAATCAATCTATATAATAACATCACTTACACCTGGCTTCAACCCATTAAAACTTTTGTACTTTCAGAAAGAGCTTTTAAAAATCTAAATCGGATTCAAATAAGTCGAAACACTCTATTCACTGTACCATTAGGAGAACATTAAGGAGCTACCATATATTTCCACAATCATTCTATTGCTAAGCAAGGGTAAAAAATGCATTCATTCTCGTATAAGGACGTAAAGCCGGGGGTCCCGTCTGCTTTCACTCTAATCCTATATAAGGTGGACGTTAAATATCCTGTTCTGTTATTCGCAAAGAGTAGGGGATTAATATTGTCTCCCGGTAGAACAGTCAGGCCTCGGAGGCATTCACTAACAACACTTATGATTGTAAAGTAAAACTGCTTGTTTTCAGCAGTCCGATAAGTCCTCCATATACACATTAGGAGATTGTAAAGCGCTATGAGCTATTCGAGAGATTTAGCGCTATATAAATGAGGCTTATGATATATATTATTATTATTATTATTATTATTACTCACCTGTCAGTGCAGTTAAGGCTGCACAAACACCAACAATGCACAGCATATAGTTCATATTGGAAACTATTTTGCGTATGATCAAAGTGATATCATCCAACTCTGAAAATGAATACAAAAATTTTGAGTTGTTGTGTTGTACAATTGTGTACAAATAGAGTTACTCTTTTATAAAGGTTAGGTTGTTAAATTAAAGTATATAGTTCATATTGGAAACTATTTTGCGTATGATCAAAGTAATATCATTCAACTCTGAAAATGAATACAAAAATTTTGAGTTGTTGTGTTGTACAATTGTGTACAAATAGAGTTACTCTTTTATAAAGGTTAGATTGTTAAATTAAAGCATATAGTTCATATTTAAAACTACTTTACTTATGATCAAGGTAATATCATTCATCTCTGAAAAGCAATACAAGACCTTTGAGTTGTTGCACATGTGTTGCACAATTGTGTACCGCAAACAGAGTTACTCTTATATATAGGTTACATTGTAAAATATATATAGGTTACATTGGCTTTAACCTGTGATTTTGTTCGTGATTTTTCAATCTAGTGTACAAGTTCACGCATAAATTCCAGCTGCAGCTCAGTATACAGGACAACAATTTTCATAAAGCAGCAGCATCCACACCATTGAATATTTTGAATAATAATAGTTTCCGCTGCGTCGACAAACAATGTTCCACAAACAATACAGTATATACATGTAAGACTCTCAATTCCTGTTAAAGCTGTAACGTTCTTACATAACCAGTAAGCCTCCTCCGCATAACATTAATACACCTATTTCAATTAATGTTGTCCATCTGGAATGGTTGATCTGAGACCGATAGGAATTGTGGGAGCTCGTTAAACTGCAAATGCACTATTATCATCACGCTTGAATATTAATGTTTACTTCTCAAATACTGTTATCTGTAATTCAGCACCATTCAAGTGTGATTAAAACAATGTATTTGAAATTAAATTTAATGAGCTCCCACAATTCCTATCGGACTCAGATCAACTATTCCAGATGGACAACGTTAATTGAAATAGGTGTATCTTGTCTTGGTGCTTAAACTGGAACAACGTTTTTTAAATAGATGTATATAACTGATGTCAAAATCAACACTAAAGACAAAATCAACATAAAGTTTTGGGTAGCTGGAATATCTTCACCCAGTATGTATGCACACCATGGACTGAATAGTCTCAGCTCCATATTTTTTTTTATAAACAATAAGAATAAGCGGTCAAGATCCTGTTTACCACGTGTGTCAAGTCAAAGTGAAATCCTGATTTATTTAACTGAAAATAATGTAACGAGTGGACACTAGTTTGACTAATTTGTAGTCAGAGCCCTACTGAGAATCGCCTTTGCGAGTAGGCTCCCTCATTAAACATTATCATTATTATGATAATAATAATAATAATACATTGCAATAAAATTTATGTATAATAATGACTATTTGACCAAAGAAATCACGTCCGTTACGAGTTCTATAAATCTCATACAGATTTTGTCCTGATTGGCATAAGTTTCATCTTGATTTTTTCTCGGCCAGAATTACTTTTATCTTGACAATTTTAGTAGAATATGAAATAACTAACGTTGGACTTTCATAAGTACTATCCAATATTTGCGTTAGATGTGTACGAGATATACAACGGCACGTCGCTCTTTCTTATAAATGAATTTGTTATTCCAGAGATTTAAAAGACAATGAATGCTGACGATACTAACTAAAACTAAGTAATTAAAGTCCAGTTAAATAGTAATATAGAGATATATTCAATACTATGCAATATGAACGTTAAAAAGCTCTTGGTCACTGAATGTCAAAAAAACAGTCTTCAATGCTTCTCCGTCATGTCAATGATTTTAAGTAGCGACATAAAAAAACGATAAAACACCTATAACATTACTAGGATCTAGACTCAGTCTCAAAAAGTTTATGAAATCATAGTTTAAAATGGATTTTTTACCAAAAGATAATATCATATCATCCTAACTCAATAGTTCGGCAATTTGAACATCGAAAGAGTCAGTCGTTATACTCTGTAACTGTTTCTCAACAACACTACTCTACCTACACACATATTATCAATGACTCACTGGACACAGTTTCAGCAGCAGCCGGTAATCTTACGATGTCAAGGTAAGGGGCTGTTTATATGATGGCGAGTTGTCCCTACTAACTCTATTGTTTTGTGTTACCCGGGGAATTCAAGACAATAGAGTTATCCCGGCTAGCAGGGACAACTCTCTTCCATATAAACAGCCCCTAAGTAAAGTAGAAAGAATATTTTGTAACACTATACTACAAAAACGGCTGAGTAGATGCAACTCAAAATATTGGGTAAATCATTGCATGATGACACGTTATAGAGAGTAAAAGTCAGGTTTTACTCAATACATTGGGTACATTGTACTCAATAGTACATCTACATATACGTTGACTCTTTATGATGTGTTGGGTTTACTCACTGTATAGCCTCATCCTGAATGCATACTTTAGAGTGTAACTATAACTAGCGCATAAAAAAAGCTGAAATACATTGAGTTGTTTCAACTCTGCGTGGTAGAAACTTCTAATTAGGAAATCGTTAAACGAAGCCAGTTGTGAATGTTAGAAATCAAATTTAAATAAATATTAAATTAAAATGATAAAACATTAATATTACCAACCTTATCTTAGTCACCCTATTAATTCTAAACTAACCTTTCAGCCAAGAAACGCTAGCAAGACGTTACAGTTCACTTATTACCCAAAGATGTCGCTGATAATCATTCCCAATACAAAAAGACAGTTAATTGTCATGGAAACGTATCTTTTTAAGAAGCATTTATTATCATTTATGTAAACACTCGTAAGATTTTTAAAACTATTGTAGACCATCTATCACCCTTAAGTGGGTTCTTATTGTATTTTGAACCTTATTTGGATCAAAAGCTTAAAAAAGGTAATTTGAGGATGTGCATTAATGTTATTTTGGTTCTTGAAAAAAAGATAAGAAAATGGGACAAACTTAGATTGATTAGTAGTCTTTTTGTTTAAGTACGCAGATGTATGCTATTTGCTTAAGGTTCCTCTTATTGTATTTTGAGTATTATTTGGATCAAAAGCTTTAATAAAAATAGCTTAAGGTATCCTTAAGAATGTACATTGATGATATTTTGGTTCTTGAATAAAAAAATAAGAAAATGGGACAATTTTAGATTGATTAGTAGTCCTTTTGTTTAATTTCGCAGATGTATGCTATTTGTTTATGGCTGTCAGATTCACATAAAAGTGAGTGGTTCTTATTGTATTTTGAGTACTATTTGGATCAGAAGGTTAAAATAGAAGATAACTTAAATTATCCTTAAGGATATTTTGGTTGTTACTTAAAAATAAGAAAATTAGATTAATTAGCAGTCCTATTGTTGAAGTACGTAAATGTATGACATTTGATTATGGCTGTCAGATGTACATATAGGTGAGAGATCCTGAATCTAAAGTAAAGTAAAGTAAATGCTATTAGCCTTATGGTTTCTTTTTGGACTGTCTTCCCTCTCGAATGACAACTGTGTTACGGGGAAAAAAAGAGGAAAAAAATCCACTTCAGTATTGTATTTATGTATCTTTTGATCTGTAAATATTTTCAATTATTTTACTTTATTTTATTAGGTTTTTTTTTTTGTAGTTTATGTGTAAACTCTGTAACTGTAATTGTATATTTTTATATGTTATTGTCATTCAATAAGGGTTTATTTAAGAATAAATGGTTAAATTGTGAAAATGGTCTCCCCTAAGCATGGATTACAGGAAACTGAGAAAAGCAGATCTTGGTTTTATATTATATATGCAGTGGACGTATTTTGTAATACTGCCTTTAGCTAGCCCATCAATACCGTGAAAAACATTAAGTTGAGAAAATTGACTTTTTACATTTTATTATTGACTTTTCACTTTCCGTTTGTCAATTTTGGAGTGTTTTTGTAGTCGATAATTCAGTTACGTCTCTCATGAGGCTTCTGTAAATAGAAAAACAATGATCAAGCTTGGTATGGGGTCAGTTTTCTCCTTTCAAAAAGGGTTTTATGTGATAAGTCAAATAAAACTATACATAAATCAAACTGGAAACCTCCAACACTTATCTTATAATAACAATAATAGAAACTAGCGAGTGAACTAGTTAGTATAGGCTGTGTCGGTGTTTGATATAAACGATAGGTAATATAATGAAAGTTGTAACACCGTAACAAAATTTTGACTTAACTTTACTGACGTTTCGAGCTTTAGCCCGTCGTCGGAGTAAAAGAGTTAGACTAACAGAGATATTGAGTACAAATAAGAAGTGTGAAAAGTGATGAACCAATCAAAAAAGATAAAATAATAACAAAATAATAAACAAGGTACAATAAAGTACATGGTGTATATATATATATATATTTGCATAAATTTGAATAACTAGCTAATATTGTGCTTTATTATCCAACTAGTCATAGACGAGTAAAAATATCGCAGGAGTAGGACTGGATCGAGTAAAAATATCCAGCGATATTTTTACTCGTCTATCTAAGCCCTCAAGTAAAACAATATTTTGCATTATAAAAGAACAAAAACCTTTTGATTGGATAATAAATAACTTATTAAACAGTTTGATGTGTAATATGGCTGGATATTTTACTCGTTGACTTGCATTTTGACTCGCACTCGCCCGGAGGCTCGTCAAAATACAGCGTTTCACTCGTAGAATATCCAGCCATATTGCACATCGAACTGTCTAATAAGATATATTTACTTGCAGCGCAAGCCTCTCATACATGTGAAAACTCTTTTGTGTTACAATTAACGTGAGTACAGCGGTGATAGATAACGTTGAAATAGAGTATTTTCCATATTCCTCTAATAAGTGGCTATGTTAAACGTCATATATCGTAATGTAATAATCCTACAGAAGAAAATAAGTATAAATGTATGGTTTGTAAACTTAGAAAAATTGTAGAACTATGTTCGTATAATTATTAGAAATAGTTTTATGCATCAAAACAATAGAAGGAATGAGGGGCCACAAGTTTATTAGCTTTTAGCTATTTAGTGCTACCCTCTATAAATAAAGTTTCTTACTTACTTACTTACTTACTTACTTACTTACTTACTTACTTACTTACTTACTTACTTACTTACTTACTTACTTACTTACTTACTTACTAATAAGGAATCAAAGGTATACTAACATATACACATTGTACAAAAACATGCCCATTGCAATTATAGCAAAACTATAATTCAACCTCGACTTGGAACTATCATTCGTGGTCACTGAATGGAACTGTGAAAAGGACTATTCTATAATAGGCCTTTCTCAGCTAGAGGTCACGTGACCCTATCTACCTTAAATCCATCAGCTGTGCCAAAATGATGTCCAGAAATGGAAAGAGCATAATGGCATTAGCAAAAATTTGAAATTTCAGCTCTTGATTCTAAATACATAAAGAATGCATATGCTGCTTGTTTTAGGACGGTGTTCTCTTCTTTTTTCTCTTAGTACGCCGGACTTGCGTACTTGTTTGCGTACTGTAGCCATTGGCCGTTTAATGCATATCACCCATCATTGCTTGAAATGAACGTTCAGTTTTGTATAGTAACAGTACTGCCTTACTATGTACGAACGTACGAACGTACTAAGACTATATAGCAATAGTAACAGTACTGCCTTACATACGAACGTACTAACGTACATTCATGCCATGCCTTTTGTTTAGAAAATGCATGTAGTGCTCGTTCACTATTACGTTGTACTAACGCAAAAATCGCGTATGTCCATTCCTATAATGGGCATGGTATAAAAGAATGGCAAAAAAAACATAAAATGGGGTATTTTCTAAGGATTTGTATGTGAAAATAAAACTGGTGAGCAAAACTGGTGAGCAAGCCTTCAGAAAACAGAAAATATCCCATTTTATGTTCCTTGCTATTTTTTATGTATTTAGAATCAAGAGCTGAAATTTCAACTGTTTGCTAATGTCGACATGCTCTTTCCATTTCTGGACATCATTTTGGCACAGCTGATGGATTTAATGTAGGTGGTTCACGTGACCTCTAGCTGAGAAAGGCCTATTCAGCCACATCTTCTTTCCAATGTTATTTGCGAACACTTAATATTTGTGTACATAACAATTAAGATGCATTGAATCTGGGCTGTCATACTTCACTCTAAAGTGTATGATAAACCCATGTAAATTTCCATTGGAAAAAAATCAATGTTTGTTTTAAAAGAGATAAAAAAAAACACTTTATAAAAGACGAAATACGTCGATCTTTGTGTCAATAAAAGGGTAATTATTTACATTACCAGTTTTGATATTGAATGGCTTGAATTTCATTGATTACATACGTACTGCATTTTCGAAGTTTGTTTTAAAGTCAGTAAAAGGTATCAACGTTTTTAAACGTATTTGAGCTTAAAAGCTCAAAAATAACAAAAAAGTTCATAAATTGGTAGCTTTGATACAATCTACTCTCAAAATAAAAGAAAAATGCTCAAAGAATAAAATGCAAAAATAATTAAATTGCAGATAGGTTTATTGGAATCTCCGCTGAGTTTTTCATTAATTAACATCCCTACATTGTTGATTTGTTAGTTTATAATCGATATTTTGAGCTTTGAATTTGATTTCTGTATTTGATAAATTTAATGGAATTATATTTTTACTGATCTTTAAATGACTGTCTTAAATACAATAAATATCTAGTATAGACCCTTCGTACGAAGAAGCTAATATTATGCATATACCCTGCTAGCCTCACTCTGACTCCTTGATCGAATGCCAAAAAACCTAATCTTAAAAAATATGCACCACCATCAGAAAGAGAAGAAATTTGTTTCTTTATTTTTCATGGACATAAATATAATTCAAGTGAAGCTATTTGGAATCAAAGTTAAATTAAAGATATCTGTATGTGTTCAGTGAACTGTTTCCTTGCTAGCCTCGTTGTGGTGTTTTTCACACTTGAAATTCTCATAACTTCTCAAACATTTAATGTCTTTGTCTCAAACGGTTTGCCTTTGTTGATGTAATTCTAATCTATAATTTGGTTGTAGTGGTCAATTGAAATATGAATTAAAAAAGACATGATAATGAAGTGGCGACCATATTGGCATTCTTTCTATTGCGATTTTGTTCAACACCTATTTCAAAAATCGTTGTCGCAGCCGAAGCTACAGTCCACACTCTAAAGCCTGCAAAGGATGTCGGGGATTTCGGTTATATGGACATAATTTGTGATTTATTACACGTTTTTAAAAGAAATATTTGTATTTATATCTACCACTGCAACAAGTTGTTATGGTCATATAACACAAACACGTATAACCAAAATAGCTAGGATATGAATAAGTCGATAACAAGAGAATACCGACATCCTTTGCAGGCTTCAGAGTGTGGACTGTGGCTTCGTTTGCGATATGAGTATATTAATTAAGTCAAAGTGAGACCTGTTGGGCTTTGCATATCATAAACTGCTTCTTTAGAAAGGTCTATTGGAAACGAGTTTGTAAGAGGTGGACACTAATAATTCCTAGATTCGATAGATGTAATTAGCATTTCCCAGTCCAACACATTCTTCTGTTTTCTCATCATCACAAGCAATCTGGAGCTCGTTAACGCATTTGTTTATTGGCCCGTATTTAGCATACTGGGTTGCTGCTTTTGGCCCACTGTAGCAGACGCCGTAGAACTGAAGTCCAAAATTGGTGTATCCTTTGGCCTTAGCAGCAGCTGCACATCGGCAAGCTAATCTGGAATTGTTCAGTATAGAATAACGGGATTTTAGTACCAATATGAGACAATGATGAGGAAACAGGAAGGCAGTTGTGTTGATGATGATGATGATTATTATTATCATAATGATGATGGTAATATGATAATAATGATGATGATAATGATGATGATGATTATAATGATTATGTTGTTGCTGATGATGATTATAATGATGTTGATGATTATGGTGATGGATGGATTAATAGATCTTGATTGATAATTGTTGATGATGATGATGATGAAAATGGCTGTAATGGAAATGAGGAAAAAGATAATATAATGTGGACAACGACATGGGAGATAATGATAATGATGGTGGTGGCTGAAGATGATGTTGATTATGGCGATGGATGATGATGACATATATCGATTGATAATAGTTGTTGATGATGTTGCTGATGAAGATGGTGGATATGGTGGTGATGGAAGAAGACAACGACTAGAGCGATGATGATGATTTTGATGATGATGATGTTGATATAGTAAATGTAAGCTTCTTCTACATATTAGTTTTCACTTATTTATCATATCTTATTCGATCTTCTTTTATCACATTGTAAAGGGACCCAAGCAGTAACCAGAACTTATAATCAGGGATCCTCATTAAAATCCTGATATTCAGTAACCGTGATCTATCCATCGGCTAATACAGCACCGGTGAAAGAGGGTCCTCAAGGGGTAAAATGGGAGCTGGGATTGGCCTTATTTTTGAATGGGAAAATTGGATTGGATGAGCTGGGACTGGGATTTACCAATAAAAGAACAATAGAAAATGGGAATGGGATTGAAAACTTGAGCAAAACTGAGGGGATTATGTGATTTTTGACTGGGATTTGGTCCAAATATAAACTTGGAAATGGGATTCGGACTCCCCCTTCAGGTCCCTCTTAAAATACTGCATCAACAGCTCACCGTTTTAGATATGGTCCAAAATCAAACCAGTCAATAAGCTCTCCTCCATATTTTGGACAAACTTCACAACGATCTTGAAAAAGCAACTCAGGGAGAGCCTCTTGGAACCGTACGTCACGGTAACAACCTGTCTTAAAGTACTTGACGTCACATGTATTTCGTTTGGATCCTGAAATAAACAGTGAACTCGAAGGTTTATAGGCATTTGTAGTTGCTAATACATCGATTTGGCTTTGCCAAGTGGGAGAGTTTGACGTCATATAACAACATTGTAAACAAACAAGTGAAATAAATAGTGAACTCAACGGTTTATAGACATTTTTCTAGTTGCTAATACAACGATTTGACATTGCAAAGTGTTAGAGTTTGACGTCATATAACAACACTATAATCAAACAAGTGAAATAAATAGTGAGCTCAAAGGTTTATAGACGGCATTTCTAGTTGCTAATACAGCGATTTGACATTACAAAGTCGGAGAGTTTGACGTCATATATAACAATATTGTAAACAAACAACTGAAAAGTTCAAATTATTGAAAACGGGGAAAGATGAAAAAGAGAAGTGAAGAACAATGAGAAACAAAAATAAAAGGTAGTTTTGTTTGGACCTTTTTCTGAAATGAATAGTGAATATGAAAAAAATTGAAGAACATTTCGGTATGATAATAACAGCAATAGGAAATGGACGTCATTGAAGACAAACAAGCGAAAAGTACAATCAATAACAATGCATTCTGATCTAATAAGAGAAAAGAAATTAAGAAAGAGAAGAAAAAACATGAATAGTATATAAGTCCAATATGAAGGGAAACAAAAACAAGAAGAAAATGAAGATGGTAATGACGAAGAAGGCGAAAAGAAATTTAAAAGACCAACAAAATTGAAAGGATGGCAAGGGTGAACAGAAAAAAAGGAAAAATAGGGGGAAGAGAAGAAGAAGAATAAGGAGAAGAAAATAAAATAAATCAATTTATTGTTGGTTCTTATTTGCTCCTTAAACTTATTTGAACTAACTTTTACATGTTTACACTTACCTAAAATACTGTATGCTTGAAGCAGGTGGACAAATGACAAAATCAAGAATAAATTCATTAAAGCCGTCATGGTTCTGTCTGAAAAAGAGACAAATCGACAACGATTAAAAACCAGAAACGAATAATGCCCTCCATAGACTCTCAACATCTAAAAATAATATGTTAGGTAATATCATGAAATTTGTAGCATCGTAAAAAATGTTGACTTAACTTAACAGACGTTTCAAGCTTTAGCCCTACTTAAGCTCGAAACGTCAGTAAAGTTAAGTCAATATTTTTACGGTTACAAATTTCATGATATTACCTATCGTTTATAACGAACACCGACGCAGCCTATACTAGTTTACTCGCTAGTTTCTATTTAAAAATATTATGCCTAACACGAATTAGAATTAGCACCCTTAGTGGTAGAGATATATGGTCTAACATATAGAAGATGACATAACTTCACCTTTTAATGAAATTACTTTGCCTCACCCGCTTATCCAAAGCCTTAGAACACTGAATCTATTGATTTAGTTTTCTTGTCAACAAAAATTGTTCTAAAAAACAGTTGGTGATTCGACATATAAATTTGAAATGCACATTAAAACTACTGTAAAAGATTACACGGAATGTTTGATTGATCGAGAAAGAGTACAATGAGCTTCAGGGAACAAATTGAGGGAAGAGCGACACACATTCAAATATCCCTTTACGAGCTTCCTATATCTCTTAGCATTTTCCCATCACTTTTTTAAACACTTCAATATTAATATTTCTTTAGTAACGTCTTCTATAGTATAGTGCATCGTGATTTCTCCCATTTACTAGTCTATTTTGAAATCTTTTGAACAGGATTTCTCACTCTACCCTGATCCATTCCTCTGAACGCCTTCTTAAATGTAACGAATTGAAGAGATACGCATACTCTAATATATAAAGATTACCCTGCGGTAATCATTTCTGAATCTTTTCAGGCTTGACATTTCTTTAAAAAAATTGATGATCCTATTTTACTCAGATATTCACTCCGTCATTAAAAAACACTAGTTCATTTACTATTCCTATGACATTTTAACTTTAAAATATCGTATTAATTAAATAGATACATACCTGGCCTGTTTGGGTCGATGTGTAGTTGTGATCTAGTTGACCTGAACGGCACATTATTTATACTGTTTGCATCGCATAACAAACATTTCTTGACTTATCGTTGTCGTTTGCACAAAGGTTTCAAAGTACTTCAAAACCTCTTGCTTTCTTAAATAATCAACGGTTAGTTTGTCCAGATCTTATTATAGACGGCTTTCATAAATGGCCGCCAACAATTATCACAATATCTAAAATTGAAGTTTTAAGAAATTATTAGTTATTCACAATAAGAATAACTAATAAAAACGAGTAAATTTGCAAGAAGCTATATATATGAATTTCATTTTTTTTTTTAATATTATTTATATAGTCGTTATGGCATTAAAATCACAAACTTTGCTTAGATATAAGAATTCTTCAAAACCTAAAAGCTGTAGTAAAAAGCTGGTATTTTTTTGCTTTATTTTTCAGATTACGTAGAGAGATAGCTTTTAGGAAGTTTTAAAAGAAACCGTTTTTAACGATTTTTAACGAAAGTTATCACTGCGTTTACATTTTGTTGTTTTGTTGATATTTCATTCCGAGTTTACGGTATAGGAAGTTTTTAATGAAACCGTGTAGGTTTTTTTTACAAAAGACTCCCAATGTGTTCTCATTTTATTGAGATTAAATTTACGAACGTATAAAAGAAAAGAGACAATGAAAATATCATACTCTAACTGCCCATATAACAACGACTGGGTATTTTTGTTGAAAAAAAGCAGGAAATAATGTTGTAGAATCAGTTAAGAACATCAACAATAGACCTGTGTTTTTAAAATATAAATCTACATTTATTGTTTGTTTGTTTATCAAAGATATAATGATTTCCTAAAAAATATAATCACTGTTTGTGTTTTCTATGTTTTGCAGCCTTTGATAAAGCCGCTTTGTTTATAATGTGTTTTATTTTAAGGGCAATGTTGGATTTCTTGATCCATACATCTTTGTCAGGGTTGTCTTCAGCAATATCCCTGCAATAAAAAACATTAAAGGTATCAATGATGCACAAACCAACAAATACAACAAATGAAAAGGAAAGGGAAATAAAGAAAGTTTGCAGCGAAATGCAAAGTTAATGTTATTTTTCTGAGACTTTGCTAGTTTATAAAACTACCTTAGACTATTTGATTATAGAACTGTTTTAGTAGGTTACATAACCCCCTTTGTTTGAAAGGATGAAAATAGGATTTTTTGAATCATTAACGTTTTAAGAGTGAATGTCAGTAAGAACCGAGCAAAATTGATCTTTAGCGGCCACACTCAAAAAATGGATTTCGCTCATATTCCGTTTAAACGTATGAAATAGGTTACTTCTAAACGTGTCAAGGTTCTTTTTTCGAAAAACTGAGTATTTTTCGAAAAAATCGGAAAAAACGATTTGGACCGTTTTCGGTCTCAAATTAGCGAAATTCAAGCGTGGAATATACAGTCGAAAAACTTCCCTCGTGTGCAAAAGCAAGGCCTGCCAGCGAAACTCTGTTTGCGTGTATGGAACAAACAGATATACAACGTTAATTTCAGAGTAAAATATTGTCGTTTCCTTGTTTTATAAAGGAAATAATCGCTCATCAATCAGCACGACTTTGCAGGTCAAAATAAATTACATTTTACTACCATTTTATCATGGACATTTTCACCATGTGCACGTGCTCAGATTACCTTCATATTCTAGCTACTCAATCTTCAAATGATAAGCTTTAAATTGATGTACAAATATTTCTGGGCTTTTTACTTTACGGTCCTGTACGAGTAGCTTGAAGTTGACACATTTTGCATAAATTTCGAAGACTGATACCATTAAAAAGTAGAATTTATACGTTTACAAGCTTGCATACTTCCTAATAACAATAACAAAAGTATAAAAATGATACACATAGGATTCTTGTACTTAATATTTCATTATTAATATCCAACGTACAAGACACTATTAGATTATTATGCTACTCGTAGTATTTCGTTATTTAATACTTACCGCCGGTCGCTAATTGTAAACAATTGTTCTCTCATGTACTTTAGATTATTTTGCCGTTTTAAATAACTCCACTAAGCCAAATATAATGTTAGAATAACATCAGTTCAATAACAGTTTCTTCGTGGGAAAAAAGGCCGTTGATATTGCTTTGGAAATAAAACTATTCTGCTTGCGGTAGTTTTCATGTTTTGGTTGGTAGACAAACATACAACTTTTGTCTAAGGGGGTAGCCCTGGGTAGATGAATTTGTTATTCGTTATTGGGGTACTATAGGGTTTTTTTCTTCCACATCCAATGCTATAATGTACATGCAGGATATTGTAATATACAGCTAGTAAAACATGTTTATTGCCTTGGAATTCAATTCATATCCCGGGGGGACGTTTGGGTAAAACTATCCGCATGTCCGTCGTATCGTTTGGGAGCAAAAAATCAGCGTATTTTTTTATGGTATTAAAATTGAAATCTAGAATCTTCGCATTTCTTTGTATATTTTAGGGTATGCAAACGGACCCATCGCTTTGCTTGGCATAGTCGCACGATTTTTGTTTTATGGTTTATCTGGTATCCCTTAATAAGGGTCAAACATCGTCTATGCCACACCTTTTTAAAAGGACTAATGGGTGCCTTTGACAATTCCCGACGAGCATTACCCATACCTTTCCCCTGATTGATACACACATAAACATGTTTTTAAAAGCTGTAATTATTGTTCACGTTAAGCATATGCAGTTATTTATTACGACTGACTTGGAGATTTTCTCAATATAAGGGGCCTTTCTTTTGGATCGACTTGATGTCGTCGATAGCAATTTCAAGGTTTTCGCAGATTTCCTTTAGCATCTTAATAGACTTTGACTTGACCTTGACTTTATTTGATTTCAACATGAAATTACAACTAATATACACATACCCGCAAATAGCGGAGCTAGTCGAGGCTACCCTGCGTTACATCTGGCGGGGAATAAACCGGATGTAACGCAGGCTAGTCGAGGCGGGTAATGTTAACTTAGTATTTACAAATATATATCAGCTTTTTATAAATATATTAAACACATGCACAATGTATTTTTATTGATATTGATAGGGGATACAAAAGTTATTTTATTAGAATAAATATATGGAAGAAAAATAATAAGGATGAATAACGAATGAAAAAATATATACTATATAATATTATTCTATTTATATTAGAGAAAATGGAAAATACTATATTAATTTATCTAATTAAATTATATTGAAAGAGATTGGAGATTTCAATATCATATCCGAAGTTAGAAAATTTCGACAACGTCGAAGTGGCAACAATTTTACGTACAACGGCTGGGTAATGGTTTTAGTAGACATCTAAGTGCAATTATTACACACAATGAAATATACACGACACATGACATGTCAAATTGATTTGCCGTTTCTAGTAAATAAACTTTAATACAAAAATGTTTAAAAACAGCGGACTAAAATAGAACGTAGTGTACATATGTACATGATCATCATTAAACCAAGAAAACTTCAACATATCATTTTAGAAGCTTTCTCAATTTTTTTAAAAAGCTTTTAAAAAAGCGTTTTCATCGTTTTCACTCAAAACAATTTCCCCTGTCCTACCCCGTGAGGTCGCAGTTGTATGATTTCGTAATACAAAGCAATATTGACGGCTCTTTTCCCACGAACAAACCTTTATTGAACTGATGTTATTCTAACATTATGTTTGGCTTAGTGGAGATTATTTGAAACGGCAAAATAATCTAAAGTACATGAAAGAACAGTTGTTTACAATTAGCGACCGGCGGTAAGTAATAACGAAATACCGCGAAATACTACGAGTAGCATAATAATCTAATAGTGTCTTGTTGGATATCAATAATGAAATATTATAAGTACAAGAATCCTATGTGTATCATTTATATACTTTTGTTATTGTTATTAGGAAGTATGCAAGCTTGTAAACGTATAAATTCTACTTTTTAATGGTATCAGACTTATCGCATCAGGCAATTCAGTCCAATGGTCACTCGAAATTTATGCAAAATGTGTCAACTTCAAGCTACTCGTACGGGACCGTAAAGTAAAAAGCCCAGAAATATTTTTACATCAATTTAAAGCTTATCATTTGAAAATTGAGTAGCTAGAATATGAAGGTAATCTGAGCACGTGCACATGGAGAAAATGTCCATGATAAAATGGTAGTAAAATGTAATTTATTTTGACCTGCAAAGTCGTGCTGATTGATGAGCGATTTTTTCCTTTATAAAACAAGGAAACGACAATATTTTACTCTCAAATTAACGTTGAATATCTGTTTGTTCCATACACGAAAACAGAGTTTCGCTGGCAGGCCTTGCTTTTGCACACGAGGGAAGTTTTTCGACTGTATATTCCACGCTTGAATTTCGCTAATTTGAGACCGAAAACGGTCCAAATCGTTTTTTCCGATTTTTTCGAAAAATACTCAGTTTTTCGAAAAACGAACCTTGACAAGTTTAAAAGTAGCCTATTTCATACGTTTAAACGGAATATGAGCGAAATCCATTTTTTGAGTGTGGCCACGGGTTGCTCGGTTATTACTGACATTTACTCTTAAGGAGGCTCGAAATGGTTTCTGTATATATCTATATACCTACTTTATATTGCATGTTATGCAGCATTATTGTGAAACTATACAGTTAACCGATATATCATTTTAAAGCTTATGGATCTAGAAAATCAATTTGTTTTAAATTATTGCGTTTGATGTTGTCATGACAACAGCAGGCTGCTGTTAAAAAGACCTTAAATTCTTTTATTAAAGCTGATATCTCCAAATCCTTTTGGTGAAAGTTTTTTAAAACTTGTACATGTCTAGTTCCCTACATGTTCTTGCAACTGAGGAAAAATAAAAAAAATCTGTAATGCGAAACCTTTAAAATATTTAAAAAATGATTTTTTGCTAGATATAAATGGTTTTTCATTACAGATTTTTCTTAAAAAAGACCTACTAAATCTAAACATTAATTGGAACAAAATGCCAAAAAATTAAAAAAATCTACCATTTAATTGTGTTGATATTAATAGAAATACATTTTGTACGCGTCAGAGGGGTCTTGTAAAATTGGCGATATTGCGCGCGCGCGCGCTCGGTCAAAATACCATTTCGAGCCTCCTTAAGTAAGAAAGTGCCGACTCGAAACGAACGGAAACGACCCGAATGGAATAAAGAATTATGAACCAACAACTGATGACTCGTTTTAAGTAAGAAAATACCGACTCGAAACGAACCGAAACGACACGAATGGAATAAAGAATTATGAACCAACAACTGATGACTCGTTTTATGTAAGAAAATACCAACTCGAAACGAACCGAAACGACCCGAATGGAATAAAGAATTATGAACCAACAACTGATGACTCGTTTTAAGTAAGAAAGTACCGACTCGAAACGAACCGAAACGACACGAATGGAATAAAGAATTATGAACCAACAACTGATGACTCGTTTTATGTAAGAAAGTACCGAATCGAAACGAACCGAAACGACACGAATGGAATAAAGAATTATGAACCAACAACTGATGACTCGTTTTAAGTAAGAAAGTACCGACTCGAAACGAACCGAAACGACACGAATGGAATAAAGAATTATGAACCAACAACTGATGACTCGTTTTATGTAAGAAAATACCGACTCGAAACGAACCGAAACGACCCGAATGGAATAAAGAATTATGAACCAACAACTGATGACTCGTTTTAAGTAAGAAAGTACCGACTCGAAACGAACCGAAACGACACGAATGGAATAAAGAATTATGAACCAACAACTGATGACTCGTTTTAAGTAAGAAAATACCGACTCGAAACGAACCGAAACGACACGAATGGAATAAAGAATTATGAACCAACAACTGATGACTCCGTCAACCTTTGAAACCTTTTGAAATAAGGATATGTACTTACTCATTGCAATATCCACATGACTTTTTACACATTTGATCTAAATAACCCTGACTGTATCCAACAGCTCCATCACCACAGTATCCCGTCTGGATATAGTTAGAGCATTCTGGGTCCATATCTATACAATCTCCTGAAATAATGAAAATAGTCAAAAAATTATAATAACTGTTTTACCGTATTCGACTCTCCCCCAAGTGGTAGGGGTGATCGGCGTACATTTTAGGTTTAATAAAATTTCATGTGTGTACCGTTTAGGGTCCTTTTTAGTTCTGGCTTAAAAATCTGAATAGTGCGTTCGAAGACCGAAGAGCATTGTGGTCCATATCAATTTGAAATAAAATAAAAAACACATTTACTACCCTCAACTAGCTCGTACATGTATATTGTTTTGAATGGAATGCACTAAGCATAAAATAACTAATTATTATTTATTTTACTTTAAACAATATTACATGCATAATCCGGAATGCACTTCGGTCTTGCAATTCAGTATTCAGTATTCAGTATTCTAGGGTTTTTGAAATAGCTGTATATGGAAGAGCACATCAACGACAACTTTGTTTAGGAGAAATTTAACATGCATGAAGTTTTGATACAATTCATACTAACCAGACTGTTTAATGCTATTTTTATAGAAGCCTCCATCTGGTCCTCTCGGCTCATACGCATCAAGACTATATCCCATCCCGTGTGGTCCTGCCGGCCTTGCAACATGCATAGGGTTAAATGTAGGTCCTTGTATTCTATTCGCTCGATGAGAATATATTTTTCCATTGTGAAAAATATGGTGTGACACTGGGTGGACGTATTCAGCGTCAGGGTGGATTGGGTCGATTACAGGTGGCCCATTGTAAAGATCTTTCAAGCTGTGGTGTATAACTGGAGTCTTATAATCCTCTTTTGGGATGTCATCAGTTAAAGGATGTAAGTACATTTCGTTAGGAGAAGGAGGTGTGTTACCATCTTCTTTGGGAATGTTTTCAATCGAAGGGTGCTCATCAGAGTCATGGGGAAGGGGAGGGTTATATTTGTTCGGTGTATGAGCATATGGGTCAATCGAAGGGTGCTCATTAGAGTCATAGGGGAGGGGAGGGTTGTATTTGTTCGGCGGATGAAGAGATAAGTCAATCGAAGGGTGCTCATATGAGCCATAGGGGAGGGAAGGGTTATATTTGTTCGGTGTATGAGGATATGGGTCAATCGAAGGGTGCTCATAAGAGTCATAGGGGAGGGGAGGGTCGTATTTGTTCGGCGGATTAGGATATGAGTCATAAGGAGGGTGATATCTGTTCATCGTGTTGAAGGGTCTAGGGTAGTGTATTCTGTGCGTGCCAAATTGAGGTACTGGAGGGTAATAAACGCCATGACTGATGTGGCCAGGAAGAGGCTGGTGAGTGTATGGATCCACAGGAACTGGAATTGGTATCGGGACTGGAACATGAATACCAAAGACACTGGAACTTGGGGCCTTCTCTGTAGAAACTATGAATAGTGATATAAGAAGGTCAATAGATCCGTTTAATACATCCCGATTTGTTGTGTTTTCCGCGCCTGACGTCAATTTTTTCTTTTCAATTCCTTTCATATTATACAAATTTCAAAAGAATAAATTTGAAGTCAAGCACGGAAAACACAACACTTCGGGACTTATTAAAAGGGTCTATAGAGGAAGTCAACTTTAGTTTAGTTTATTGCGTTTTCTTCATACAAAGGCAGAGATATCACAACAGCGTATGTCGCCAAATAACAGTGGGTCCAGTAGTGTATCTTAGACCTGACTGTTGTGCTGCGAGTCAATCTCCTACTCTTTTCGAATTAGAGCACAACAGGATCTTTTACGTTCAACATATATAGGATTAGAGTGAAAGCAGACGGTACTATACCTACGACTTTACGTCCTTATATCCGAGAACTGGATAAGCTTAATGAGAGATTATATTTCTCATCACTTCTTGGGCTGTTTCCTTTTCCTTTTTTTAAGGAATGAATAACCCCCTTCAATTAAATGTGTACCCACCATTTGTTCAAATATTCTAGATCTTTTTGCAGCTAATACAACTATATTTACCTTGCAAGGTGGGGCGGTTGGTGGGTGTCAATACAGTTGTAATGAATTTTGGAGGAACACCTGCAATAATGCATTACTTATTAAAACTAAATATATACACAAACTTGACAAACTTCATGTTGTTCCTTATATAAAATATAATATGAATATTGTAATCTAGATCGTGGTAGACATTAGTAACATGGTCAAAGGTTTTTAAAATTTGGTGGAACATATGTAATAATGTATAACTTAAAGATAATTATATAGTGACACATGTAATGACTTTAGAATAGTCATTTCCATAGTTCTCGTCGATCAACGTCAGCCTCGATAGCGTGTGATATTTGCTTTACAATTTGACTACAACCCGTGGTAATTTAAGGAATATACACATTATCAAACAATTGAAACACTTTAAAATTCCATGGGTTGTAGAATTTAATTTAGTTAAACTCTAAAGAATATATTACACTCTATCGAGGCTGAAATGGTCTATTGTTTGTTATAATATATAATCTACATAGTTGCGGAAAGTAAAAACACGGTAAAAGTTTTAATTTATAGGAACTGGCAAAAGTTTTCAAAATGTTTACGTAGTCTACCTTTTAATATTCTTTCCGTGAATTCACATGCAGGGGCACTTGGTGGGTTCATTGTCTTCATCATCAACGCGTTCTCACAGGTAGGTGGACTACCGATGATACATAGTTCTGGTTTACTTACAGAAGCACATGTACCAGCTGCTATCACCATTACGCCTAGAGCAGAAAAACAGAACAGAAATAATTATTACTCTTTGGCAAGTTGTTCAAAATCCGATAAGCACTACTTCAGAATTAAATATATCGGTGTATTTAGAGACAAACTAGGATTTACAGATAAACTAGGATTGCCGTTAACCCACGATTAGCTCTATACATTTAAACTGGGATTATCAAATTTGAACAAACTGGCTCTGGGATAGAAGATTTGTCCGTTTTTCAACTTTAAAGCGATCGAGAGTTTCTTCACGGTTAGTTATCGGTTGTACATGTGTTAATGCATGCTATGGCACTGTAGACGTTAGTGGTGTATAACATATACAACAACATAGATAAAAAAACTGGATAAAACTATTTTTTATTTGAGCAGTTAGTTCCAAAACAAGAGACCAAGCGATATTCTATGCAAAATATAAAATACTTTAATTTGATTGTGGATGGGTTTGATTCCCATTTGGCGCACATATTTGTTCTACGTTCCGAACGTTCCATTATTCTTCATTTATATATTTCCTTGTTTCTGTTTCATACACTTAGTTTAGAAAGAAACTTTACTCTACCGTGAGGTAATTATTTTTTAGAATTACATAGACAAAAAAAATTACCTAAATCGTGTAGCTGTTTAGATGGCATAACAACATCGTCTACAGTTTTTCCACACATCATAAGAATAAGCCTCTTTGGAACGCCTTGGCGAGATTTGGCCTGGAATACAAAATCTTTTACCGTCTTAAGTGCAGTTCCAATCTTAGGGACTCCGCCTGTTCTTGTCAAATGGCTTAATGTATTGTCCATAGTATTTTTATTTGTCACATCGCCGAGATTGAAAACGATTTTCGTAATCGCTCCGTATATTACCACAGAAATGTGTGTTCCATCCATTGAGACAGGGAACTGAGAATACGTGATCTTGGTAATGCCAATTATGCTTTGGAAGTCTTGATCGTTGATAGTGTCGCTTGAGTCAATCAGGAAAACAATGTCCATTGGAATTCGACTTTCAGCGTGAAGACCACAGTCTACCTTGTAGGGTAGGGTTGGGGGTGGCAGTGGTAAGGGTGTCGGGGCAACGCAAAAGTTGCAAAGAAGATCATCACCAATATCAAATACTGAAAACAAATGTTAAAAAAAACTAATATTAGTAAAAGTGAAAAAGCAATTTATAATTGCAAAGTATGCTTATTTAAAGGTAGTTCAGCGACAAACTTTTTTTTTCGAAAAGAACTTACCTCCTTTGATCTGTTTTGCAAGGATATTTTGTACGTTTGTGCTGAACGGGAAGTTCGGGTCCTGTATAACAAATGAAGACGGAGGAGCACTGGAAACAGTTCCCAAAAACGACAAATCAGCGGCTTGTCCCAGTCCCACCGCATATACTATCACACCAGCCCTCCGCAGTTCATCTGCAGGAGTGGTCACATTGCCATCCCACTTTCCACCACTGATTATTACGAGTATTTTAGGGACGCCTCTACGGCCTTGACTCTGGAAGATTCCTTTTATTTGATTTAGTCCAGCAGCTATATTACAGCTATCTTCAGTTGGCTTTGCCTCGGCTAATGCAATACCAATGCCTTTGTTACTTTGTAGGTCTTTCAGTATCTTCGCTTCGTTAGAAAATGTTAAAATTGCTAAATTCGTTTCTCCAGCTGGTAAAGACGCCATGGTGGATTTTACTATTTCTGTGACTTTTGGAAATGATGGAGAAGGTATGTTTCGGCAGGCTTCAAGGAGGAATGCTATGTCAAGTTTGGTGTCTAAAACAAAGGAATGAAGGAATGGTACTAATATCTAAATAATATACAAAAACATGCCCATTGCGTTCTTGAGGCTCAGTATTAGGGGTAGAACTTTTCACAGTTCCATTCAGTGACCAAGAATATAATAGTTCCAAGTCGAGGTTCGAGTTGCTGCGCATAGCAAAACTATACATAGCAACAAGGCGAACCTCCACTAAAAACTAATATACAAATTAGGTAATACCTAATAGCGGAGCTCCCAGTTTAATTTTTACTTACAGCATCAATATATGCATGTAAATAGTTTTTGTGCACGGGTCATGATAATAAAAACTATATGATGACGTAGGCGTATGTGTATTTGTATATATGTATATTTGGCGCGCGCGTCACTTTCGTTCCCGCCGAAATGTAACAGCCAATCAGCATAGCGATGGGCGTGGACGTCGGACGTCGGACGTCGGACGTCGGACGTACGCTTGGGACTCCTGTGTCAAAACCATCAAAAATCGACTCGATGCATTACCATTATTTCTTATCATTCGTGGTCGCTGAACGGAAATGTGAAAAGGACTATTTTCATTACATTTCAAGAATATTATATGAATAGATTATAAATATGTGTTATTGAGAATTGAAATATGAAACAAATGTAATTAATATTTTAACTTTGTGCATATATACAAATCCATTATCCAGTAGATATCTGTAGGTTGTGTTGATATTGTTTTAACAGACACATTTCATAAACCTGTATTGACTTTATTCAAACATTGTATTCCATTATCGTTAATTTGCAATCTGATAATTTCTTCTTATTAGGAGCTATTGCAAGAGGTATGAATAAACATAACATATTTGTGAGCAGCTTTGAACAAATGATTTTTAGCTTACCACCTCTTTGGACACATTGATTGCTCCATGCTTTTACAACAGAAAGTACTGGAAAATAGAACATTTTTAGTTAGCTTTGTTGTTAATTATAATATTTTAATATATATATAAGTTAATATATTTCTATGTGTTTGTTTATCTGCGTCCAGTCTCTGTGTTGATGCCTATAGTTCAGCATGTTGTTTATCGTGTTAATTTGCACTATTAATTATAGTGTTTTAATGTCATTGTGGAAAACTGTAATATTCCCCTTCACACAGTTGCATGCGCCACAGTTGCTTGCTTGAAGCAAGACAAACGTTAAGCTTAATTGCAATGATAGACATGTGAATAACTCTCCGATAAGGGTCTCTATTGCTGCAAGCTCAACGTTCATCTCGCTTAGATGCAAAGGCCCGGCTATTTTCTAAGATGGTGCAGGGAACTGTGGAGAAAACAATGTATTTTCATCTTACAAACCTTTGTATATCTTCGAAGCCATCATAGTACCAAGAGAGACTTCTTCAGGGAAGGTCTCACTTATCATCACATACTCTGACCTAGGAGAACCTGATAATTTATTAACATCAACAGGATCGAAGGAAGTTTCGATTCCCATCGTGAACATTAAAACACACGATTCTTTTAGCTGAAGTGCATGCACGTCAACGGCATCTTTAGAAGGTCCTGTCAACACTGTCACCAACACATGTGGAATGCCTGGACGTCCATAGGGACTAAAAATCATTGTATGTACTTCAAAAATAGCATTACCAATAAAGCTCTCCCCACCGGGGTAAGGTGTGCTATCGACTGCATCGTCCATCTCACCGACAGTGAAATAAGTAAAAAGGTTAAAGATTATTCTAGCTTTGGATGATAAGACGACAAAGGCAACATGAGTTCCATGTTTGGAGATCGCGAAGAATCGATACATTGCTTTTATAATTTCTTTGATTTGTTCAAACTCTTGAGGTCTTGTGTTATCTCCACCATCAATGAGTATGACAAGATCTATTATCCCTACACAAGAAAAATGGCAATAGTTAAAGGACTCAAATTGATAATGTCTTGGTACGTAGGAATCATATTGGAAATAGTTTTGTATCCTCTCTACGTATTAAAAGCTAAGATTTTAATAAGTCGAGCAAAGAACTGTTACTTTGTATTTATAACTACTTTAAAGCAAAAATTTAACAAAGTACAACATTAACATCAGTTAGTAAGTAAAAGCTTTAATTTATGTAAATGTAAGCATAGTTGTGTGCCACAATAATTAACATAGAGGTAGTGAGTCTGTGTCTGTGTCTCCTCGTTATTAGTAGGGCACTGTGTCTGCGTGTTAAAAGAAGTGATCTATTTGATTTTCAATAAGATTGATTTTTAGCCAGAAGCTTGTTTGCACAGCATTTAAGTAAGTAGAAGCTTTCTATAAATAAGGTGGATTTTCGGCCAGAGGTTCGTTCGTGGCTCACTACAGTTCGAGAGTTGCCAAGAAAATAGATTGTTTTATTTTGAGGATTGTTACACTTACCAGTTATTGTGTTTGGAGCCGGAGGTATGACTTTGGGCGGTGGAATGACTGAAAGATAAAATTAAAAACCTTTTTACTAGATGTAGAACATGCGTAACTTTTGTTAGTCCAACTGCATTCAATTTTTAAAGGGAGCGGGCGTGCGGAATCACTGTTAACATATTTTTCAAATTTAATTTGTTGCCCCCCCCCCCCCCCCCCCCCCCCCTGCTAAGCTTTGATATTTTGAAATGACCCTGCAATACTTCCAATGTCCATTCAGACTAATAACAGAGAAAATCAAGTGACCCTGCCTTTTTTCCTCCTGTTTTTCCACAGACCCCTTCTGAAACATGAATGCTCATAAGGGGATAACCATTCGACTTTCTAAACATTTGTCAGTCTGTTGTGTAACTATAGCAACAAACCAATTAATACCTTGACGTTAAAATGGAACTTACCATTTCTAACTTTGGCAATCTGCAGTTTTTCAATAATATCCAAGGCGCCTGGATTAACATTATCAATATCAACACCTTTGACAATATGTCTATTCAGCGGCACACTAGCAATGTCTTCATATACTTTGCTTTGGACACCAGTACCAATACCAAGAACAAAGATCTCTACTTTACTGTCCCTCATAACCTTCACCTCATTAGAATATGGATCTTGTGGATTCCCAGCCATTAAAACAACCAGCACTTTTCTTGTAAATTTTCTAGTACTTTGATCAAATATTTCTGTCTTGGTAGCTACAAATGCCTGGCCAAGATTTAATATACCATTGCCTCCTGGATAGGTGATGCTGTCGATTGCTGAGTTTAGTGTTGGTTTAGTAAAGTACTTGTCCAGATCGAATGATATTTCCAAAGTTGTTGAGATGACACCAAGACCAACGTGGATGTCATCTTTTGATATTGGGAAAGCACTGCAGATGTATTTGACAGCGTTTAGGATGTATATGAAGTTTGCTTTAGGGACTGAGCTTGATCCGTCAACCAAAAACACAAGGTCAACTTGAACAGCTGAAAAAAAAAAGAAATTCGTGTAGTTCAAACAATTTGTTATGAAAAGATAACGGTAATAATGTATTAATAAAGAATAGTACTACAGAACCGTACATAAGTCCTACTCAATGAATAATTGCAGACTTGTGTTTATTGAGTAATGTTTGGTCAAAGTAAGGTTCTTTACTAACATACATTAATTGTTTTATTAAGTTTAACGACTAGAATTTAAGCTGGTAAATTGAATATTAAAACATTGATCGCAACAAATTCCGATCTAGTGATTATCTGGCATAGGGCTTACTGAAAAATAGAATGACATGACGCCTGGTTGCAATGAGCGTTAATGGGAAATAGTTTCCTTCACAGGTATCTGCGCCGACTTGAAAGGTAGCCGGGTTCTGCATCGAAGCGCGATGAATGTTGACTTTGCAATGATAGAGACCTTTTAACAGCGTTCGG
This sequence comes from Metridium senile, assembly GCA_949775045.1. NCBI lineage: Eukaryota > Metazoa > Cnidaria > Anthozoa > Actiniaria > Metridiidae > Metridium > Metridium senile. The sequence goes on along the minus strand of OX459108.1, from coordinate 9,543,429 downwards.
GACAATTATTCACGTGTCTCTATCATTCCAAGCTCAACGTTCGTTTCGCTTCGTTGTAAAGACCTATCAAGGTGGCGCAGGGAACAGTGAAGGGGACTGTAAAAAAAAAAACTCATAATATTTAATATAATATGACTTCAAAAGTGTTATACCAGAAATATTTATTTTTGAAAAGTACCTTTCTTAATTCTTGATGCTAAGTTTTCTCCTGAAGAATCTCTAACTGAATACGCAACCAATGCTAAATGGTTTTCTGGATAAGGCGACGCAACCGCCGTTAACTCAGCGCTGTCAACGTCTGATCCAGCACCAATCACAAACACTGTCACATTCCCTTGCTTAACTTGGTGAGCGGCTTGGGTAACACTGTCACGTGACATTGAGCCAGTTACAACGACCAAGATAGCCGGGGTTTGTATTCTGGTATTTGGCTTAAAAAGATTGTTATAAGTGTACGTTAATGCTTCTCCGAGATTGCCGGGCTGATTTGAAGAGCTTTGAGATATTGCCGCTACTGCGTCGTCGATTTGATTAATTGTATGGTGTTGGTTGAATGATATGGCAGTAGATGTACCGCCATTGTAAAGAACGACTCCGACTCTTGTCTTCTGTTGATTAACGATGAATGTGCTGTAGATGACTTTGACTGTTTGTAAGACCTTTGGGAAGAACAATGGTGAAAAGTTTTCAAGGCTAATATCCAATAGAAAACCAAGCTCCATTTGAACTTCTGAAAAGTTAGAAATAATTAGCTATAATTGACAATGACATTGACATTGAGTTAATAAACACTGCAGCATGTACGTACTAAAAGAAAAAACATAGTAACCTTTTTGAAATAGGCTGTAACCAAGCCGGCATATATTAATAACAAAAAATATTGTCAATTGTACTGGGTTGCTTACAGCTAGCCAAATAATCAATAATAATCAGTCATTGCCTGCAAGCCAATAAGTCATGCAGCAACTAATATGGACTTTGTTATGGCACCGACCCTTTTTTTTCTTTCTTTTTTTTTAATATAGTGTTCATTGACATATTTGTTAATATTAAACCCAGTCTGTATTCACATTTACATCCATATATTGTCTGTTGACGTTATAGGTTGTACCGAAACACGGCCGTTTCTTTGTATTATTGGTTAAATTAATTTTGGGTGCTTCAATTGAATTCGAATGCTACTGCAGATGCATGAATGACAAAACTCACCATGAGGGCTCTCTGGCACTCCACTGCTCACAGCTACAAAAAAAATAATAATAATTAGGGTAAATCCTTAAATCAATTCATTTTGATTCATGTTTCTTAGCCAATCTATCTCTAATATACTATCAAATTTATTTTATAACATTCAGTTTGGAACGACTAGAAAAAGAACATATTCCACAAATATAAACTGTCATTGAGGCGATCCTAAACAACCAAATAACTACAAGATGAATATTATGAATATCAAACTAATTAAAATCAACAGATGAAAATAACTCCGTGAAAATGGTGTGAGTTTAGAATTTTGATTATAATAAGATAGTTCATTACACATAATCATTTAGATAATAAAAATAATTACACGTTTTAGTGTCATCCTGCCACCAAAGCGTCGCTATATTTTGTAAATATTCACTTAATTACAAACTTTCAATATAACACCATAATACTTGCCTTGCCTAATATTTTGCACCAATGGAACCAGCTGCTTATTAAGCAATGAAGGGTCACTCATAATGAATTTATCTTCAGGCGGGGAGCTAACAATAGCTGTAAGCTTGGCTTTGTTTACATTATTCCCAATTGCCACGACAAATATCACAACACCATGGTCCCTCAAGTATCGTGATGGTGTTCTTATATCATCAGTAGGGTTTCCAGAAATCAAGATAACCAGAACCTTCTGTGCTCCAGGTCGAGCGCTGGCTTCAAATACAGCAGTTGTGATCAGTGAAAGACCAGCTCCAAGAAGAGTTTTATCACAGTTTGGATGTACATACGCATCAACGGCCATATTAATCCCTGCTTTATTTTTATACTTGATAAGATTGAATATTACCTGAAGATCAAGAAATTAGAAGGAAATAGAAGGTCAGTCAACAGTATATTGGGGACAGTAGTCAATGCATTGCAGGCCTGCAGAAGGGTGAAGCAGGGGCGGATCCACTTTATTTTCGAGCTTTATGATTGTCTGAGCACAGGGGGTTGCGCACCCCCTGCACCCTGTGAAGTGTATATTGGACAAATTTGAAGGGAATGTGCTTCCAAAGGTATAAAAATGACTGAATGTTAAATAATCTGAAAATAACAAACGTGTGAAAGAAGGATCCATAGAAATTACAAAGAAAGGAGTGGAATCAAGTACAGAACGATTAAAAGAATAGCTTTGTTTTAGCATGGAGGTTTTAAGTTCCCAAAGGAATAAAAAAATTACAAAAACAGAAATACTCAGTTATTAAATACTAAGTCATTCAAAATCAAATGTGTAAGGTTCAATAAGTAAATAAATGTAGAAAAAGAACAAGTAATATGAATGTACGTACTATAATGGTTTATTCTTAGTGTCCAAATGGAACTGATACAACACTAAAGATAGATAATACCTGTGATGTGCAACCAAACGCAGCAAATCCAACGTGAGTTGCATCCTGTGCAATAGGGAAATTGCTGTAAACATTTTTGATGAAGGTCTTTGTTGCAGTAAACGTGTTGGTGTTCATTGTATTAGATCCCTCAAGCAGGATCACAAGGTCGAGCACATGATCTGGAAATAAAACACCAGGATCGATAAGGTTCAGTTCAATCTAAAATATGGTCACTAATTCTAGGAAAATAGAGAATATTTGTATAAAATTGTTTTTTTTTATGTTTCCTCTTGGAGTGATTTGTAAGTTATTGTTTAATTGAAAATGAGTTATGTAACAGCAACATACGGGTCCTGAAATTGGGGACACTTAATTGGTTTGTATTGATACCCCCTAGGGTACTATTATATATTCGGTAGCGCGCCCTCGTGGTCAGTCTGCTGCTATCATCAAGTGAGTTCAGTTGATTTTACACCACAACCTCCCACTCTCCCCCCTTATTTTGCTGTTGCTTTTTATGGCCCTCGCCTTTACTGGGCCAAGTTTATTGTCAAATTAATTTTAAATTATGAAATATATTTTGATCAAATAAATTGTTATTTTTATAATAAAGATGCTATAGGGAAATGCCCATAGCCAATTTACTCCAACCTATGGTGTTTGTTATTCTTTCCCCAGTAAACAAGCTTCAGGACAATCGACATCTAATTTATTTATTTTTAGGACGGGGGGAAACATAAATAGTCTTTTTGTCTGGCCAGCTTAGACCTGCAAATGTTCTATTTTTCACCAGTATAAAAATAAGAACATATTTAACGTTTAACATTCATAAGAATCAAATATAAATATGTCATTACAGAAATCAAAAGAAATTGACGCACCTTGATTACTTATATTCCTGGCAAACCTTGTGAGAGGAGACCAGCTTGTTCCTGGACTATTGATAGGCATTAAACCTTGACTTCCAGGAACAGGTGCATAACCTGGAGGATAAACTCCTGGACCCATGCCACCTGGTTGGTTGCCTGGATAGTTGCCACCTGGTTGATTCCCTGGAGAATTGCCACCTGGTTGGTTGCCTGGATAGTTGCTACCTGGTTGGTTGCCCGGATAGTTGCTACCTGGTTGATTTCCTGGATAGTTGCCACCTGGTTGGTTGCCTGGATAGTTGCCACCTGGTTGATTCCCTGGAGAATTGCCACCTGGTTGGTTGCTTGGATAGTTGCTACCTGGTTGGTTGCCCGGATAGTTGCTACCTGGTTGATTTCCTGGATAGTTGCCACCTGGTTGGTTGCCTGGATAGTTGCCACCTGGTTGGTTGCCTGGATAGTTGCTACCTGGTTGATTTCCTGGATAGTTGCCACCTGGTTGGTTGCCAGGAGAGTTAACACCTGGTTGATTTCCTGGAGAGTTGACACCTGGTTGATTTCCTGGATAGTTTCCAAGAGGAGACCAGCTTGTTCCAGGATGAATTATAGGCAATAAAGCTTGACTTCCAGGAACAGGTGCATGACCTGAAGGATAAACACTTGGACCCATGCTACCTAGTAGATTTTCTGGATAGTATTCATATACTGGCTGATTACTGCCTGGCTGGTTGTTGCCAGGCTGATTACTACCAGGCTGGTTGCTGCCTGGCTGATTGCTTCCCGGTTGATTACTGCCAGACTGGTTGCTGCCTGGCTGATTACTGCCAGGTTGGTTGCTGCCTGGTTGGTTGCTGCCTGGCTGATTGCTTCCCGGTTGATTACTGCCAGGCTGGTTGCTGCCTGGCTGATTACTGCCAGGTTGGTTGCTGCCTGGCTGATTGCTGCCATGTTGATTACTACCAGGTTGGTTGCTGCCTGGTTGGTTGCTGCCTGGCTGATTGCTGCCTGGCTGGTTGCTGCCAGGCTGATTACTACCAGGTTGGTTGCTGCCTGGTTGGTTGCTGACTGGCTGATTGATTCCCGGTTGATTACTGCCAGGCTGGTTGCTGCCTGGCTGATTACTGCCAGGTTGGTTGCTGCCTGGTTGGTTGCTGCCTGGCGGATTGCTGCCAGGCTGATTACTTCCTGGCTGATTACTGCCTGGTTGATTACTGCCAGGTTGGTTGATGCCTGGCTGATTACTGCCTGGTTGGTTGCTGCCTGGCTGATTACTGCCAGGTTGACTGCTGCCTGGTTGATTACTGCCAGGTTGGTTGCTGCCTGGCTGATTACTGCCTGGCTGTTTGCTGCCTGGCTGATTACTGCCTGGTTGATTACTGCCAGGTTGGTTGCTGCCTGGCTGATTGCTGCCTGGCTGATTACTTCCTGGCTGATTACTGCCTGGTTGATTACTGCCAGGTTGGTTGTTTCCTTGCTGATTGCTGCCTGGCTGGTTACTGCCTGGCTGGTTACTGCCAGGCTGGTTACTGCCAGGCTGGTTACTGCCAGGCTGACTGCTACCTGGCTGACTGCTACCTGGCTGACTGCTACCTGGCTGACCACTACCTGGCTGATTGCTGCCTGGTTGGTTGCTGCCTGGTTGGCTGCTACCAGGTTGGCTGCTACCAGGTTGGTTGCTGCCTGGTTGGTTGCTGCCTGGCTGATTGCTGCCAGGCTGATTGCTGCCTGGCTGATTACTTCCTGGCTGATTACTGCCTGGTTGATTACTGCCAGGTTGGTTGCTGCCTGGCTGATTACTGCCTGGCTGATTACTGCCTGGCTGATTACTTCCTGGTTGATTACTGCCAGGTTGGTTGCTGCTTGGTTGGTTGCCACCTGGCTGATTGCTGCCTGGTTGATTACTACTAGGTTGGTTGTTTCCTGGCTGATTACTTCCTGGTTGGTTGTTTCCTTGTTGATTGCTTCCTGGCTGGTTGCTGCCTGGTTGATTACTACCTGGCTGATTGCTGCCTGGTTGATTACTACTCGGTTGGTTGTTTCCTGGTTGGTTGCTGCCTGGCTGATTGCTGCCAGGCTGATTACTACCAGGTTGGTTGCTGCCTGGCTGATTGCTGCCAGGCTGATTACTACCTACTTGATTGCTTCCTGGCTGGTTGCTTCCTGGTTGATTGCTTCCTGGCTGGTTACTACCTGGCTGGTTACTACCTGGCTGGTTACTACCTGGCTGGTTACTACCTGGCTTATTACTTCCTGGCTGGTTGCTTCCTGGCTGGTTACTACCTGGCTGATTACTGCCTGGCTGGTTGCTGCCAGGCTGATTACTACCAGGTTGGTTGCTGCCTGGCTGATTGCTGCCTGGCTGGTTGCTGCTTGTAGGTGTTTTGCTCCCAGGTGTGTTACTTCCTGGTTGTGTCGTTGGAACTTAAAAAAGAACATGTTTTAATATGTGATTTTTGTTTTGCAAACTGGCGACATGAATAAGACTTAGGGATAATATTACTTTTTTATAGTGGTACATAAAGGGCAAACCTTTTACAATTTTACGCACTTACTTGCAAAAGGAGACTTTGTTGTTCTAGGGGTTTCCATTGAAGAAGTAGGCTTCGGTGACAGAAAAGCTGTTCGAGCTGAAAAGCAAATCCAAAATATATAAATTAAGCAAAATCAATAAAAAGAAAATATTCACCTTCGTTGTAAAGACAACATACCTTCTTCTATCTTTTTAGCCAGTGTTCCCTCTACATCGCTCAGTACATCAAATGTTTTCACTGTTACTATATGTCTTTCAGAAGGTTTTGTTGCGATACCTTTGAGCTGATCCATTTCGTAAAAAGGCCCTGCACCAACACAAAACACCGTCACAGACTCGGACCTTAATTCCGATGCACCTAGGAAGACATCATCATCTGAAGTACTACCGGAGATTATCACAAGTATTCTTCGTCGACCATCGGCTTGCTTGCTCCCATAAAGATAAGCTAAATAAGAAATAAATGTGCCATGTCAATAACTAGCTCGTAATTAGACATATTTTAATGAATGCATTTGAATGAATAAAGCCCAGTTCAGAGGTCGAACTTCACATGCGCCGGACCTAATACACATAAGTAAAACTTATCGTTGAATTCATTTGCATTTGATTCGGTACATGTAAAATTAGACGTACGTCTAAACCGGGCTTAAGGACAAAATGATGAAAAAAAAGAAGACTGCATTTAAGATATACTGATAGTTGTATATTGTATGTTAACGGTTTTGGTAAAAACAATAGCTGGCATTCGCCTTTCCGGAATTCATGAGGGGACTGGGGCCGAGTGAAAAAATTAATCTAATTAAAAAATGATTTCCATCACAAAATAAAACATACAAACATTAGTATTATTACCGAGTTTGAGCATGTTTGGATAAATACTTACTGTTATATAAGCTTCTAAAAACCATACATTCTCTCTAAATTTTTACGATTTGTTTAAAGCCCATAAATCAGTTAGTATTTGCCCAATCATTCTAAAACTTGATAAACTTCATAATTTTAGTGTGGTCTTTCATGTGATGGGGTTCGTTTCTTAATTAGATTAATATTTCTACACTCGTTCCCAGTCCACTCATGAATTCCGGAAAGGCGAATTGGACTCATCTTACTGGTTCTTGCACGTTTTTCAATTGTAAATTAATGATATGCCAAGAACTACAGCTGTAAATCCATGTATATAATGCAAAGAATCTAAACAACTTGATTTTCTTCATTCATTCATAGTCTAAACAAACCTTTCGTAGATTGCAGAGCACCTCCAAGTGCGCTTTGTCCAGACGGTAAGCTAATGCTTCCAATGGCTTCATCTACCGATGCTCTATCTTTATAATCATTATCAAATCCAAAGGCCATCTTTGCTTCATTTCCAAACGTTACCACTCCGATTTTTACACTGCCAAACGGTGTCCAGAATCTCTCAAATATGTTCTTGGTAAAGTCCAATGCAAAACGAAAATTCGCTTCGCCGACTGTCGAGGAACCGTCGATCAAAAACCCAAGGTCTATTTGCGCCTCTGTAAAGAAAATTCATCCAATCAATCAATCAATCAATCAATCAATCAATCAATCAATCAATCAATCAATCAATCAATCCACCAATTAACAATTCAAACAATCAATCCACCAATTAACAATTCAAACAATCAATCAATCAGGCAATCAATCAGTCAGTCAGTCAGTCAATAAGTTAGTCAGTAAATCAATCAATCAATTCATCAATCCATCAATCAATCAATAAACAATTCAATCAATCAATCAATCAATCAATCAATCCATCCATCCATCAATCAATCAATCAATCAATCAATCAATCAATCAATCCATCCATCCATCCATCAATCAATCAATCAGGCAATCAATCAATCATGTATCAACAGAAATCTATACATTGCGCAAAATTAAATACAAAATAAAACGATATACGTCTTTTTGATGGTTTAGCCTACCTACAAGGCCTCCTTCTTCTTGAAGAGTTTTTGGTTTTTCAGGATCTGTCTTACCACCAACAGCTGGTTTTTGCACGTCTTTTGAAAAAGTAAAATACATGTATAAGAAACATTGCACTACTAATACTTAATGGTTGTACGTTGATTGTAAACTGAAGCATTGAAGCGATGTAAATACTAGTATAGTTATACAGTTTTTATGCGAGTGGCATACCGTGGAATACACACGAGCCATGTGGCGAGTGACGGGTGGGTTATTCACGGTATGTCATGAGAAAACATTGTATAACTATTTTACCCCACATCATATGAAAAATAAAGAACCCGCAATGTCTCATGGGAAGAGGCAGTTGAATACCGCCGAATACATAACAGCTTTCAAGCATTCTGATTGTAGCTTATATTATTATATTATTATTTTATATGATGTGGGACAAAATACGCTATGAAAACTTTGCATTACGTAACGAATCCATTTTAAAGAGGATGCTTGTAAAAACACGATGGAAAGCAAACAAAGCTTCACAGTGATACAAAGGTATATTCCATCTAAGCTATAATCTTTGACAAAAGTGTTGGCACAAATGTGATAAAATCATTTTAGCAGTGCTGAATTTCCCCCCTCCCCCTCCCCCTCCCCCTCCCCCTCCCCTCCACCCACACACCTTGGTGCTTATGTGGTTGACCTATCAAAGTGCCACCATTTCACACTAACATTGATGTGAAGGGAAGCAAAGTACATTTTTTTGTACTTAAAATAAATGAAGTAGTCACTAAGCCATAGAATACTAACGACCTCATAAAAAGTTACTTGTTGAAGAAACTGGAAAGAGTATGTTACTTCATTTACCTTTAAGAATTGCAGCAACCAATGCCTGTGCCTGTAGACCAAGTTCATTAAACTTTGTGGTCATTACGTGTGTTGATGAAGGTGAGCTGGCCATAGCATCTAGCTGGCCACGGTCAAACATTACCCCAACACCAACACAAAATATCCTGGCACCGCTTCCTTTGATTTCGTCAGCAAGAGAAATTGGATCATCATCAGCTTTTCCTGCTATCAACATCACTAGAGTGTGCTGAATTGCACGTCGCTTACTTTGTGGAAGAAGTTTTGTCATGACAACGCTTAAAGCATTCCCCGTGCTCGTGGTGCCTCCTGGGTAATTTATTCCATCGATTGCTCCACTAAAACTTTCTTGGTTAAAATGGACATTGAAGTCGACGTTTACCTCTGCTTCGCTACCAAACGTTTCTACGCCAACGTGTATGCCATCGACTGATATTGGTAACGCTTTCTGGACCAGTTTTACAAACTCTAACATTTTCCTGAAATTGCCGGCTCCTTGTTCGTCGACGACGTCTGATCCGTCTACTACGAATCCTATATCAAATGCTAAGCTTGAAGCTAAAAAGAAATAAGTTTAAGTATGCATTAGACTTTTCCCTAATATCCGCTTAAACAGATTAACGCTGAGGCTGTGGATAAATCTATACTTCGCCGTATTTTATCCAAGAGGTAATATAATGAAATTTGTAACACCATAAAAAATGTTGACTTTAGTTAACTTTCCTTAGTTAAGTTATAAGTCAACATTTTTTACGGTGTTACAAATTTCATTATACTTCCTATCGTTTATATCAAACACCGACGCAGCCTATACTAGTTTACTCGCTATTTGTATTTTTTCCACTTCAGCCTCGTCTGAAAATCTATTTGTTTTCATGATAAGTGAAGCGAATTCGGGAATTAAATGCCTATTGGAGAAAGGAGCAATGTGCAATAAATTTGAGTTACTGGTCGGTTAATCAGTAGATAACTACTTAAACTGAATTACTATCCCAACGGTCAGTAAAATAGAATCTCATATGCATCCAGCCTTGATGTCGAATGGTCAAGAGACCAACTCAACAAACATATCAATAAAGCATAAACCAAACCGATCTTACATCAATCCACAACAAAACTTTAGTCAACCACGAGGGCACTTATAAAAGGTCAACAAGCAAATCATAAAATACAACCATCCTCAAAAGCATTTTATCAGCCAAGAAACCCCAAAACTATACATTAACTCGCATTCTAACATTCAAATAGCCAACAGCAGAATACAAATTTTAAGCTAATACATAAGCAAAAATCAGAGAATTTAAAAATAACCAAAACAATATACAGTGGCGGATCCAGGGGGAGTTCCAACGGTTCTAGGAACCCCCTTTGTAACGACAGTACACCGTTCTGGAATCTCTTTCTCTGCTCTTGGGCTACCTGTGGCTGTTCGTATAAAAATCCTGGATCCGCCACTGATATAATGTTAAAAGAAACAAATCAGTTAACAATCCCTCATTGAAAGTTTGCTATTGATAGCCCTCCTCATATGTTTTCAGTTACAGTGCGACAACTGAAACCGGGGCCACCCAAACAAATGTCAAAATAAATAATTTTTGAGGCCAACAAAAAACTTGTAGAAGGTTCTTACAGGCGAAGATTTTTCTTATTCAATCTTGATCTATTTCGTTCACAAATAATGAAAATTATAAGCATTTTAAGCAAAAAAGTCAAACATTTGTAGAGATTCTATTGTTCATATTCTCGATCGTGATTGGATAATCATGTTTTGGTGGCCCCGGTTTCAGTAGTCGCACTGTAATAGAAAGCTTACTTGACATTTCCTCTCTTCGACTGCCCGTCTCAATCGCCAATGGCGCGCGCGGCAGTTCCTGTTGAAAAGCATTTGAAGACAGCATTTCTATCAATGTCTTTAGATTGTGCGCTAACTGATGCCGAGTTTTGCGCCATGATCGCCCTCTTCGTCTCTTAGGAGTCTTCATGAGAATATCACTTTTCTGTGAAAGTTGTCTGTGTAGGTGATTCAATTTGGCTAGGTAAGAGTCAGATAGGACCCCGATAGACGATTTACGGTGTCTTGCTATTTCATTACGGAGCCTCGTCTGAAGAAAAGAAATACTCTGTTCTCCTGCAATAACAATAAAATAACGATCATCAATTAAATAAATGAATACACTTTAAGCAGTCCTGACAAGAAAATGAGCTTTTTTAATACGCAGATATCTGCCCTCCTCGCCTCTTCTTTTCGCCTCCAATCTCCGCACATTCACGCGCATTTGTAGGAAACCTGACGACAAATTGGGGTCTGATCGAAGTCTAACTAACAAATATTGAACAAAAATGATGAGCATAAAACACCCGGGTATACATTAAAACTTAAAATAAAGAATAAGGCTAGGATTCGACTTGACTCATCCTCGGGAACCCAGGGGTATTCTTCTATCGCTCGTTTCTCGCTTCCACAACATATACCCCTGGGAACGTAGTCTGTTGGAGCTTGTTCTGGAAGTCAAAATTCAGATCTTTCCTGATTGGTCAACCTTATTAGGTCGACCAATAAAAATCAAGATAACCATTCAAAGAAAGTCGTTAAATAAGTTTGAATTTTGACTTCCGGAACAAGCTCCAACAGTCTACGTTCCCAGGGGTATATGTTGTGGAAGCGAGAAACGAGCGACAGAAGAACACCCCTGGGTTCCCGAGGATGGACTTGACTGCATTTAGAGTTATATATTCAAGAATATTCTTGAATTTTAAGTAGATTACGAAAATCGTTACTGATATATATATATACATTAAAAAGAAAGGAAAGTAAGAACAACCACAGTATTCTGCAGTTTCTGTTAGATTTAGATTAAGAAGAAAAAAAATCTTTAAAACAATTAGTTTAGTTTACCAGAAAAAAAAAGCATGCAATACTATTACGATTTTGAAGCCGAATGTCTTCAGAATTTAATAACACATACAGTTGTACCATTTAAAGTGCACCTGACGCCTTTCATGATATTTTGCGAATCTGTTGTACATGAGGTGTATAATAAGTGTACTTAATTTTTCTTGATGCCGACCTCTCCTTTCTGAGATATAAACATTTGAAATCTGAAAATGCAAATGAAGTGACGTCATCCCAGGCCTCATTAAATATACAAAAGTTATCTGGAAAAAAATTATAACAATTTTTTAAAGCTGCAGTTTCTGTTGGATTTAGATTAAGAAGGAAAAATAATCTTGAAGACAATTAAAAATAGAAACTAGCGAGTAAACTAGTATAGGCTGCGTCGGTGTTTGATATAAATGATAGGTAATATAATGAAATTTGTAACACCGTAAAAAATGTTGACTTAACTTTAATGACGTTTCGAGCTTTAGCCCTTCGTCGGAGTAAAAGAGGTTAAAAACAATTAGCTTAGTTTACCAGAAAAATGCATGCAATGCTATTACGATTTTGAAGCCGAATGTCTTCAGAATTTAATAAAACATACAGTTCGTTGTACTATTTTAATCCTAATTATAATGTTACATTTAAGTTAATAGCTTGTGTGATGCCTTTTTTATTTAAGTTAATAGCTTGTGTGATGCCTTTTTACCTATTTTGTTTAACTAAATATAATTTGATGATACTTTGATGATATGATATTGAACTTCTATGAAATTCCCGATTGCCGCAACTAAAATAATAAAAACATCATAGTCATAATTTGATTTCTCGACCTTGTTTAATTACCGACATATGTAACATTAACATTTTTCAATAATAAACGTACTTGATAGTTTGTTGGTAAAACGGCGCATCACACCACATTCGCGAGTTCTTATTAAATCGAGAATTAATAAAAATTCACAAATATTATCAAGTACTTTTTTATAATTTTACATACCTTTTAAATCCTCGTTCCAAGTGCTTGTTTGATAAGAGGTAGCTGTTGACATTAAGACAATCAAAACAACGCAACTAAACACCCTCCTGGGGCCGTAACACCACCCAAAAAGGCTCGGTAACTCCATAAAAAATATCCTCCACTAAAACAACTTATAATATGCTTATTCTTATCACATTTTAAAGGTCAAATCTTAAAAAAAAACATGGACATCCATATTTTCGTAAATCGATTTTTCACGCTATTAGGATTTTGAACACCTGTTGGGGGTATTGATCCGTGTTCTTTAAAAAGCAGGTAGCAATAGAAAATCGCTAGTATCATATTGTTCCTTACCAGGAAGTGTCAATAATATTACGACCGTGACAAAACGAATCAGTTGTCCACTTAAAACAACGGAAGGCTTTTTGGAACATCCAATGGAACATCTATTGAATTCAAAGGGCTCTATAAGCTTACAACATTGATAGTTATTATATTTTCAACACGAGGAAGTGTCAATAATATTACAGCCGTGACAAAACTAATATGCTTTTTTATTAACTGATTGCTATTTCAAAACGTGAAGTTCATCTCATTGAACATTTGTTGAATTCAAAGGGCTCTATAAGCTTACAACATTGATAGTTATTATATTTTCAACACGAGGAAGTGTCAATAATATAACAGCCTTGACAAAACTAATAGACCACTTAAAAAACTTTTTTATTAACTGATTGCTATTTCAAAACCTGAAGTTCATCTAATTGAACATTTTTTTAATTTAAAGGGTTCTATAAACTTACAACATTGACAGTTATTATATTGTTCAACATGCATGAGGAAGTGTCAAATAGCATTACAGCCGTGACAAAACTAATACAATAAACACCCGCAATTAAGAACCTAGTGGATTAAGAACCACTTGGCAGAAATTTGCCATTTTAATACCCCTTAATATAAGAACCTGTTTAGCCAAACAGGATCAAGCAGGTTCTTATATGTGGATTACAGCCAAATTACAGGATAAACAACCGAGAGGTTACTTGACACAGTTTATATCATATCCCCTTGGTAACAATTAAGAACCTAATTAAGAACCTGTTTTGCCTAAATTACCAACAACTACCCTTTTATACAAGAACCTTTTTTGCCAGACTTTGAAAAAATAAAGGTTCTTAACTGCAGGTGTTCACTGTAGTCCACTTATATAAAACAACTGATGGCTTTTTATTAACTGATTGCTATTTGAAAACAATTTCATTTAATTGAACATTTACTGAATTCAAATTAAAGGTGTCTTTAAACTTAGGGTATCTCCAAAAAGGATTACTACGCCAAAATAGAAGACAACAAAGCAAATGATTGTAATAATCCCGGTTTTTCTTTTAAGAAGCAAGGATGGCACAGTTGGTTAGTGCGCGGCGTTCTGTGTGAGAGGTCCCGAGTTCGATTACAAGTGACCTCGCATCCTTGTTTCAACTTCTATTCTTCAGTTCCGTGTAGCTTTAAATACCAGTAAAACGGAGCATTGATGGAGAGAGGGAAGTAAAATGAGCGCACCGGCGGCTCTCTGGAAGATCAGCTTCGGCTGAAGGGACTTCCGAGACCGACGTAAAATACCATTCTTCACTTTAGTTCTTGACTTTGTTCTTGTGTTATGGAAGAATCGTATAAGGAAGCTCTATGCGTTGAAATTGTATATTAAGCTTCCAAAGTTTTGCTCTTTGAAGAGCATTGATCGGACATGTTTTCAAACTTGAAAATAAGCTGAATAGTTTCGTGGAAAACGTCTTGCAAAATTACACCAAGTGTATATTATGTTAACAGAAGAAATTAGATATCTTCAACTAAAATGAAAACATTCTAAAATACTAGTCAATTCATGTTTTAGGATATAAATGTCAAAGCCGGAGACTACAGATCTGATCATAGTTGACATAAAGGTCACACTTCTAATTAGGAAGATAGAAGGGGTTAATTAATCGTTCTATCCACGTGCAGGACTCCGATGTCAATACAAACATATAGTTGTGTTTACTCGGATATCAATTCATGATCGATCTTCTAGTCAAAAGAAACTTTCTCATTTCTTAATTATAGTTTAGGAAAATATAAGGATTGGCTGCCCGTAATTACATGACTATTCTTTCGACCATTATTCAGCGTACCTCTAAAGGTTAAACATAGTTTTAAGCTGATATTCACATTAGCACCAGTTGAGTTGACCTTCAGAACAAACACACGGTCAACCAATCAGAATTGAGAATTCAACATCATATTTTGATTAGCATTTCCCATTATTCTGCCAAGAAAATTCATGAAATACGAGTTCTTCCTTCTTTAAATTAATCGTAAACTCTAGTCAAACTCATGCTGGGATTATATTTCAATCAACAAGAAAAGTCTACATTGTTTACTCGGAAAATGCTTGAAAATTGCTAACCAAAAATAGCGACCCATAATTCCTTTCGGGGAAGGCGATCAACTCAGCTGGCATCTGCCCCTTATTAAAGTCATGTCATTTCAGTTGGCCAATCAGAACCTTAGGTCAAGTTGTCAGAACGGAAGACTTGTATTACAATGTATTCATATAAATACAAGTAAGTTACAGTTGTAAATTACGATGAGCAGAGGAGCTAGTCCAACGCTGTATTCTCAATAAAGATCCAAGTACCAGCCTGCCTACAAAGCTAGTCTTCGCCTTAACAATTAACGCGAATTTAGACCTACTGATTTTTCCTTCAAATTGAATTTACAAAATAGGAGCGATATATTAAGACTTTTAAGGCCCGGACAAACGGGGGGGGGGGGGGGGGAGGGGGGACGCTTTCAACATTACCATTCAGAAAAAATAGAACAGATGTTGTAGTAAATGTTGAAGTCGTTTGCCCGGACCTTTTTTTCTTTCCTTAAAATAAACCAAATATTTTATAAGAACACTTTATAAGTACATTTGACGTAAACACTCAGCGAATGATGGCTTTACTTACAGACGGGCGTCTATTTCTTGCAAATTGAATTTGATCAAAGAGGCCGATCTAATTGGTTTTAATATCCACCATGCGTGTTCTATCACAAATCCTGCAATCTCATTGGCTACGCTAGCGGACGAAAAGCTAAGCGGGCACTATGCGCTGATAGTATCCCTCCGCGGCGGGCACTATCACGTCACGTGATCGCCCCTCGGCCAATGAGAGCGGAAGGAAATTTGCTGTTGAATTATAATGGATGTTATAATTCAACAACAAATTTTCCTCCGCTCTCATTGGTCGAGGGGCGATCACGTGACGTGATAGTGCCCGCCGCGGAGGGATACAATCAGCGCATAGTGCCCGCCGCGGAGGGATACAATCAGCGCATAGTGCCCGCTGAGCTTTTCGAGAAATTTTGTTGTTGAATAATAAAATCAATAGAGCAGTTAAAATCTCGGGTGATAGTTGCCCTTGGAAACTGAATGTTCCTCAAAACTTCATAGTCGCCCTCGAACTGCGTTCTCGGGCGACTATTTGTTTTTCTGAACATCCTGTTTCCGCGGGAAACTATCACAGCATAATGCCCTCGATTCAAATACTGTTTAAATAGTACCCGCAGTGATGATGAGAAAAGCGCCGGTTTTGAAAAAAAAAACAATGGCGGCAGAATCGCGATTTGTAGATGTTTTAGATAGTTCCATGACACAGAAGATAGAAACACAACAGTAGATATACGGGCTTCGGGTCTAATCGTTAATATTAAAGGAGCCGGGCGGAATACTTCTTAGAATCTCATACTTCATTATTTTAAAGCGCGCTGATTGGCTGAGAACGAAACCGGATGCGAGGGTATTTAGCGTGGAATACCCTCTCATCCGGTTTCTGAATCGCATGGCGGGAACGGCGGAACACGCGCGTCTGGTTTTTGAAGCTTAAATCGGACTCCGCGATTCATGCGATATTGATTTCTCTCGTGAAATTCAACGTGGAATTCCCTCGTCCTCCAATGAATTTACCTATAGAATACTTCGAAAGATAGTAATTACATACGAAATTTGACGCTGTTGCAGTGCATAACTTTTGTAATTTTGTATACATATTATTTCATTTTTTTAATATTGTGATATTCTATTCTATTGTAGTTTTAAATATTTGTTTTTGCATCGAGACTTTTGTGAAATGCTTTGAAATACATCGATTTAAAAACAATTACTCACATAGTACTTTCCTCTTTATATTTACGCTGGGGACTGCAAGAACCCAACCCAATCAAAAGTTTATATACAAAATCAAATTCACATTGGCACTGGCACTGGCTATAAAAAGCTATACTAATTATACCGAGAGGATGATGAATAGATGAACTATAAAGTTTGATTTCAATAGGAAGGACTTTCAAAAAGGAAACCTCGCAAAGACTGAAGAAGTATAATAAAAGGTTTTGCTTGTGACTGTGTACAATGACAGTCTAAACAATGTTGGGCAATTAGGCCACACGGCAATAATTTAAAAATAAACTTTACACATTGTGCGTTTTAAAATAAATAACAAATGTAATTGTATTTTGATTTGGATCAAAAACAAGATTCAGCCAAGGTATAACCTGCTTTTTCTTGTTTCTCTGACTGGTGTAAGATCATGTTTATAAAATCAACACAAGCCGAACACCAATGAAACCAAAGAATACTGTTGTGTTATTTAAACAAATCCATAAACGGATCCATTGCAAATACAGGTAAGAATGAAAACAACAGTGACATCAGCGATTCTCCTTTCGATCGTTTGCTCTCTGGTTGTCCAAATTTTCTGATTTTTTTAAAAACTTTTGTTGATTTGTCCGCTTTTGGTAAGGTGGTTCTAAGGGATTTAGGATGAAGTTGGTCACTTCTTCGTTCGTTTTCCTGGTGCTGGTCGCGATTGTTGCAGGTAATGCTACAGGGCAAAACACATTTGTTTTTTTTATATAACTTCTATATCGATGAGTTTGAACTTTTATTTCTTTTAAGCATTTGTAGCATTCTACATTGATCGTTTATTTCTATAGCAGTATACAATGATATGCATGACATTGAATAGATCCCTTTTCCATTTAAAGATAAATTTATACCACCTTCAACGAAGCGAACCATTGCAAACTCATGGGTTTGGTCAATATCATCAAAAACGTGGAACTTCCAATTTTTTTTTACACATCCATTTGCTTTAATTAAGCGAAATTAATTATAATCAAATTTATTTCTCAATTGTGTTTAACAGTACTTTAACTATTATTTTGATGTGCGGTATTCTTATAATCCTCTGCAACCAAAATACTAAACATATATCAATACGGTGTCTTTTCAGGTCGATCGTTGAAGAAAAAGAATGGTAAGTCAGAAGCAAATGTAGGATTGCATCAGTTCTGTTAATAGTATTTGTATCTGGTAATTTAATTGAACAATTTCCCTATCAACTTCTACATAATACAATACGAGTTTATACTTTCTGTACTAAAAGCCGATATTTCTCAATATTCCCAAGTGGCGATGGCCTAGTTGTAGAAGACAAAGCAACCAACTGGACGGTATAATGAAATGAAAGTATTGATGTTATGGTTTAATTTTAACCAGATGATAGAGCGAACTTGGATGGTGTCACGTGACATTTCTTTTAGTGTATAGTCTGACTATAAATGGCAACTAGCGAGTAAATTAGTATAGGCTGCGTCGGTGTTTAATATAAACGATAGGTAATAGAATGAAATTTGTAACACCGTAAAAAATGTTAACTTAACTTAACTGACGTTTCGAGCTTTAGCCCTTCGTCGGAGTAAAAGAGGGTCTGACTATATATAATTGTCTACAGCGATTAGTAAATATGATTGAACATACTAATTAAACTTATTCCAAAAAAAAAACAATTTCCATGCAAACCATTTGTTCTTATTGTAGGAGCTCCAAACAAAATGAGCAAAAGTTCAGCTGTTGACATCGGATTCCTAATAGAAAATCCTGGAAACGACCAAGCAGAGGGTGAAGAATTGTTAAAAGGCAAAGATGTATTTACACACTCTAAAGAATTCCTTCAAGATCTTGTCAAGCAGTTTAAAGTGTCTGTCACCGGTGTTCACATTGGTGTAGTGACATATGGTGTTAAGCCATACATGGCCTTTGACTTCAACGAGCACCTAAATAGCGAAGAAGTAAGCAAAGCCATGAGAGGACTGACAAGACCAAGTCGAGGAAGCCATACAGGGAATGCTTTGAAATTCGCAAGAGATCAGCTCTTCGATGCAAGTGCTCGCCCTAATGCCCGTAAGGTTTTGGTGATTTTAGCTACACAGGCATCTAGAGGAGAAGCTCCTGCTGTTGCTGACAGTCTCAAGAAGTCTGGTATTACTATATATTCCGTTGCAATCGATAGTAAAGGTGGCGCAGTGGAGCTCAATGATGTTGTATCAGAACCCATTGAAAAGCATAAATTTCTAACAAGTACGTAAATAATAAATGCCATATTATATCAACATATAAGGGAACGGAATCTGAGGCACATTAAAATGATGCACATACAAAAAATTCTGAGTCCAGATTGCAGAGGGGAGATTTGTATGAACATTTGAAATTTTCATTGACTGCAGTAACAATGCCTTTTGCACCTTGGTAAACAATGGCGGGGAATTTTTTACAGACATTTCATAAATTACCCAACCCTTTTTGACCAATCAAATTGAGAAAGTCACAGTAAACACTCTAGCGATAAGCAATTATGGTCTTGTGAGTTTTTAATAGTTCAGCGGTCTTAGAGCATCCTCATACAAATCTCCCCTCTGCTAGTCCAGGTGGGATTAAATCAGACACCCATAATCTTTCGTTTGCTAGTCGGGCGCTAAGAAACGAACTTCTAGGACTCATATTGCAATCTATGCTTTTAGTGTAGGCCTTATGTGACAGGTGGACTGTATAAGCTATATAAATTCATAAAATCATGTCAAAGGGAATGCAAATACTAATTTTAAAAAAGTGTTAATGCTAATAGTAATTAACGGTAATGGTAATGAAAAATGGTTAATGGTAATGGAAAAATGGTAAATATTAATGGTAATAATATTGGATGCTGTGGGGGGAAAGAATATGAATGGAATTTACCTTGTAAAAATAAATTAAAACATTCTCTAGCAAGTCTATTTTTAGAAAGAGGTATGGAAATATAGCAAAGCGGGTTTCATTTCAAAGGTTTAGTTTTTCCCTAAAAATCATTATAGAATATGTGTTTAAAGAAAGCACTTGTGTACTGGGAGGCCTATTTAATGATAGCAATATTAATTTTTTTGTAGCATCGCAAAATTTAGGAAGCCTGACTTCAACGATCAAAGATATTATTGTGAAAGGTAGGTATTCGAAACTTCCCCACATTGATCTAATGCCAATTTTTGTCATTAATGTAAAGCAGACAAATAATAATAATAATCATCATCACCATCATCATCATCATCATCATCATCATCATCAAAATAATAATAATAATAACAAACAAACAAACAAACTAACAAACAAGCAAACAAACTAACAAATAAGCAAACAAACAAATAAACAAATAAACAAGCAAGCAAGCAAGCAAGCAAGCAAACAAATCCAAAAAATAAATAAACAAACAAACAAACAAACAAACAAGCAAGCAAGCAAGCCGTATCAAAGATATATCTATTGTTCTTTTGAAATCTCAACCTGTTAAAAAAATCTCGCGCGCTAATCAAAGTCTTTTGCTACTTCTCACCTACAATATCATATTTGGTAATGGCATTGTTTTCAAGATTACATACGGTATCTCTGATACGAAACAAGCAAACAAGCAAATAAATAAACAAACAAACAAACAAACAAAAACAACAAACAACAAACAAACAAACAAACAGGCACACAAATCAAACAAACAAGCAAACAAGCAAAAAAATCAAAAAAAATCGACAAACAAATATTCCTGCTGTGTTACAGACCACAGTATCTCTGAAGAAGCTCTCCAAACTTATCATCAAGAAAAAGATGCTCCCCTCAACGAAAGTGAAGACAATGCTGCTCCCGCTGATGAAGAGGGTGCACAAACTGGTCCTAAAGATGGTGAAGCACCAAAAGACATTGAAGCACCAAAAGACGTCCCAAAAGATGCTGAAGCACCAAAAGACATCGAAGCACCAAAAGACGTCCCAAAAGATGCTGAAGCACCAAAAGACGCTGAAGCACCAAAAGATGTCCCAAATGGTGTTGAAGCAACAAAAGACGTCCCAAAAGATGCTGAAGCACCAAAAGACATCGAAGCACCAAAAGACGTCCCAAAAGATGCTGAAGCACCAAAAGACGCTGAAGCACCAAAAGACGTCCCAAATGGTGCTGAAGCACCAAAAGACGTTGAAGCAACAAAAGACGTCCCAAAAGATGCCGAAGGACCACAAGACGCTGAACCAGCGAAAGACGTCCCAAATAGTGCTGAAGCACCAAAAGACGCTGAAGTAACAAAAGACGTCCCAAACGATGCCGAAGGACCACAAGACGCTGAACAAGCAAAAGATGTCCCAAGTGATGCTGAGGCACAGAAGGATACGCCGACTGATGGTCAGATAGAACTTGAAGCACTAAAGGAAACTGAAGCACCAAAAGATATCCCTTATGACGCACCACAAGATGAACCAAAGGACATGGAAGCACCCCGTGATGCCGAAGGCAAAGTAGAAAAAGATGTCCCTATGGACTCAGCGCCACCAACAGATGCTCCTAAAGATTCTGAAGCACCAAAAGATGCCCCAAAAAATTCGGAAGCAACAAATGAAGCTTCCAAAGATTCCGAAGCGTCAACAGAGAATCCCAAAGATTCCGAAACATCAACAGAGGCTAACAAAGATTCTGAAGCACCAAAAGATGCACCTAAAGATTCCGAAGCACCAAAAGAGGCTCCCAAAGATTTCGAATCACCAAACGATGTTCCCAAAGATTCTGAAGCACCAAAAGAGGCTCCCAAAGATTCCGAAGCACCAAAAGGGGCTCCAAAAGATTCCGAAGCTCCAAAAGGGGCTCCCAAAGATTCCGAAGCCCCAAAAGATGTCCCCAAAGATTCTGAAGCACCAAACGATGCTCCAAAAGATTCCGAAACATCAAAAGATGTTCTCAAAGACTCCAAAGCACCGAAGGAGGCTCCTAAAGATTCGGAAGCAACAAAAGATGCGCCAAAAGTTTCTGAAGCACCAAATAATGCGCCAAAAGATTCTGCAAAACCAAAAGGTGATTCACCAACGTACCTCCCAATACAAGTCGAGTCTAGTAAGTATATCAATTATAATTTGAAACTTTGACTTTAATTTATATCTATAGATACACAACTTTAAGATTAATGCGTTGCTGGACTTGGCTCAAATGTATGAACTACGTTTTATATTGATATCTTGTACGCTTTCTTAGATTGTACTTTATTCATATAAACCCAAAGAAAATTACAACAGTAAATATCATAAGCTTATCTGAATACTTTAATTAGTGTTAACCTCATAAAACTAATTAAGTCGTCTGTCTAACTGTACGCATTTTTAAGACTTTATATAATTAAATATCATTTGGGACACAGGCGCAACCACTGAGGAAATACCTTATACTCTTATACTATATATAATAGATTCAGAGTTTTGACTTACAAAATCATTGACGAAATTTCCAATTGTATCACTTTCAGAAAGTGAGGTAAATGATTCACTGGACGAGATGCCAGAAAGTGAGTTTATTTTACACATTTGAAGGTTCTTAAACCTATGGTTTACTTTGTCAAAAACCTTCCCTCACTTTCTTTCTACTCCAACTAATTAGTTAAATTCTGTCGTTCGTTTCCTTTAATTCTCTCTAAGTCCTTCATTATTATTCTTACCTCCTCTTATGATTTCTAGTCATTGAAAATACTTTATTTTCAATTATTGTCCGTTTTCCTGTTTTGATCTTTTAGAACAATATTCACTTAGGGCAATATTACACTCATGGTACCTCGGCTTGACATACTACTCCAATATCAATCTTCTTTTCTTTTCCTTTCTTTTTTCTTCTGTTCCGTTCTTGTTAGTGTACATCACGTTATTTCTTTTTTCCTTTCCTTTTGAATACATCACAAAGTATTCAATAATATTTTTTCACACTATAGTATCTGTCTCAGTTTAAGTTATATTCAAAAATTGGAACCGAGGAGCGTGGAACATCTTGTTTTATAATCTGATAAGGATAGATCTCCCAACAAAATATTAGCAATCAAGGCCGGAGAAAATGCCTAGCTAAAGGTTTAGATTTATTAGCATATAGACCGAATCGAAATATGGCGTATTATATTCTTATTGTTCTTGACTGCTTAGCCTCGTGTTCACCTTGGGAAACAATAGAGTTTTAACATGTATGCGAGGTTGGGCAGTCAAGAAGAATTGTTATTCAAATTGGCCGCCAGATTTCGATCCGGTGTATACTAATTGCCTAACTAAAGGCTTATTAGCATATGCTAAATGCCTTACTATAGGTTTAGATTAATTAGCATATACTAAGTGTTTTTAATTTCTACCTATTTTAGTAAGAACAATAAAGTCGTCAGATAAAAAGCCTTCTCCTACTCCAAAGGGTAATAATAATAATAATAATAATAATAATAATAATAATAATAATAATAATAATAATAATAATAATGATGATGATGATGATGATGATGATGATGATGATGATGATGATGATGATGATGATGATAATAATAATAATAATAATGATATGATATAATGTGCCTCATTCATCATTACAAAACTCACAGCGTTTTACAAATTTACAGTTAACGTTATGAATATGTGGAGGACTTATCGGACTGCTGTAAACCAGTAGTTAACAATCACGAGTGTGGTTAGCGAATGCCCCCGAGGCCTGACTGTCGTACCCCCTGACATATTCCCCTACTCTTTGCAAACAGCACAATCTTTAACGTCCACCTTACATATATAGGATTAGAGTGAAGGCAGATGAGACTTTATGTCCTTAACCTAGCCTGCGTGGCGGCTCTAGCTAGGATTTGGGGAGAGAAGGGGAGGGAAGAGGGAAGAAGGGAGAGCCTGCATGCCGACAAATCCCTCTTTTTTAACTCTACGCCCACTAGTAAACACTAGTCGTTCTGGTATCCATCAATGCAATGTCAATAGACAGGCAAAAATGCCATTATCAACCAATCAAGTAGACGTTGAAATTTGATAGAACGAACGAGCGGATCAGTTTGTAAATACAACTGAATGCCGTGTAAAACAAGATCGAACTCTAAACATTCTTTAGTGCATCTCAAGAAAATAGAGCACGCACATCTACAAGTGAATCGAAATGCTGAGACCAGCGACTGAAAGTCCAGACCCGGGGGGGGTACTCCCATATATTTACTATACGGGGATGATCCGCTGAACAGGGTATGGTTTTTCGAGCTTTCTGTCATAAACAGGGTATGTTTTTTTTAGTTTTCTGTCATGAACAGGCTATATATTTACCCCATTTCCCAATTTCCTTATTTTTTTTTGTCATAATCGGGTATAGTAATTAGGTAATATGATGAGCAGCGCGGTCTTTCGTCTTTCGGGAAATTCAGCACGTTTTCGCGGCATAAACATGGTCCTAAACTGTCATAAACAGGGTCCCATTTTTATCACTTGTCATAAACAGGGTATAAGAATTTGTTTTTTTCTGTCATAAACAGGGTAACTGTTTTAGGATCCCAGCGGAACACCCCTACCCAAATCGTAGCGGAGTACCCCCCCCGGGAGTCCAGATTACTCTTGGAATAGGTCAAAGTTCAGCTTGACACTCAATCATGATACTAAGTAAACTGAATAGTGATTGTCTTTCAAAATATAAACCGCCAAAAGCCTTCTTCTGCTTATGTTTATGAAGAAAACATAAAACCAGAGCTTTCTTTAGATAAAACAGTATTTAAACAGTTTTCAAGATGACTAATCACTATAAGATGGCACCATGTTGTGAATGTGCGTCTCGCACCTTGACGTGATGAGTGATTCTCCGATCTTAGCCAATCAAAAACTACGTCCATTTGGTGGACGTAGTTTGAATCAAATAAGTGGGGTTTGTCGGCAGGCTCTTCCTTCCCTCCTTCTCTCCAACACCCCTCCCCTCCCCTCCCCCTCTCTTCCCCAATCCCCAAGAGCCGCCACGCAGGCTATCCTTATCCAAGAAGGGAAGTTAATCGTAAACGGTACGCACAAATAAAAACAAAACCCACAAAACACTAATTTTTACTCGGATTAGAAGGTTAAACCGGACGTACCGTCTCCACACACACATATTGTATAGCAGTGACGCAAACGAACCCACACCACTGTTCGACTAGAGTAGGGCAAGGACAATCCTGTGGTGTACACAGGGCTTATATCTGTAGTGTAGACGGAAATAATAACTGTATTTAAATTCAGTTCTTCATATATAACTTATGTGTAAATTATTGTAGTTCCTGAACCAACGATGGCTCAAGATGCTCTCCCTAAATTTGAGAAGTCACCAGAAACAGGTAAAAAGAGAAAAGCAGGCGTTTTTTCTTCAATTATACAATATTTTGTCTTTGATTGTAGGTTGTTTTACCCAGATGTTTCAACTGTTTTTACAGTCCTATCAATTGTTATAAATAGAAAGATGTTTGAGGCATGGTATTTATAAAACGCTACGAGAGAGCGTACGGGTGCCAGTTTTTGTATCTATAGAGTCACGGTAAATGTCGCATATCGCCTTTTGTTATGTTGCAATCTCAACCCGTTTTTTAAAACAAACAATCTCGCGCGCTAATCAAAGTTTTTTGCTACTTCTCACCTACAATGTCATATATGGTAATGGTATTGTTTTCAAGATTGCATACGGTATTTCTGATACGTCTGGAAAGTTAATTTAATCTGTCTTAGCGCTGCCGTCGTGTAGAACATCATGTGGAAATTTCTCTCACTGGTCACAATTTCTGCATTTGAAAAAACAAAAGCACTATATCAGTGTCATTACTATATACAGTCAAAAATATTGTATCATATATATATATATTGAACAAACAAGGAGCCTGACTACCAGTTTTGCATTTCATAGGCGTATTTCGTGTTTCATATAATATGAAATATCTAACTTTTTGTTAATTTTCTACATAGACAAATTACCAGAGCCAGAAGACGCGGATCCTGTGAGATACAGGCCTGAAATGGCAACGAGCGAATTGCCAAAGTTGAGAAATGAGACACACAACGAACCAAGTATGTTAAAGAAAAACACATTATATTATTTATTTTATTTATTCAATACTGAATATTATAGACTGCGTTATAATCTGAGAACTGACTGTTGTGCCGGGAGACAATCCCTGCTCTTTTGGAAGAGCACAACAGGATTTTTTACGTCCACCTTATGTAGGAATTAGATCGAGTGAAGGCAGACGGGACCACAGGCAGCCCAACTATTGTCTTTGAGGATTTTTTTTTAATGACAATAAAGTTATTTTTAACCGCGGGTTCCTGTGGTGTATTTGTTTGAAAGCTCGCGGATGGGATTCCTGTGGCTTTTTGCAAGCAATTTTTCGGTCGCGCGGAATCGCACGTACGACAGAAAAATCGAAGAAAGTAGTATCTTGATACAAGGTGTGAAACTTGATGGCGTGGATGGATAGATGTGCACCGCAGTCTGTATAGGCACGGAAGTTCAACGACGAGCGCCGAGAAGGACGCGAGCAGCAATCGACTGACACGCCAAAGAAAATATATTGTGTTCAAACTTTTCTTTCAAAATAAGTGTTTTCCTTTCTTTTAGGGATTTTCAATTAATAAACCTCTAACAAAAACAAACAGCCAGTGTGTGAAATTTCTTTCCATGTTTATTGAAATGCTAATACATATAATTAGTATATTTTACAATGTGAAGACTTTTTGTTCAAACTGTACTTATAAAATCTGTAACCATTCTGCTTTAAGGCCGATTTACACGGCACGATTTTCGCCTAAGTCTATCGCATGCAACTTGACTTGCTGCTGATTTACACATGCACAACTTGTCGCACAACACACGGAAAAGTATCGTACGATTTCGAGTGAAGCCAGCCTTGCTATTTTCTTAAAATAATCTTTATATGAGCATTAGAAAGGTACTCGTTCCTTGCTCCATTAGGTAATAAGTCTTTTTGTTCTTTCGGTAGTAAAGAATGATATTTTTCTGACTCTTTTCCCTTTCTTTTTCGTCGAAATATCAGCACAACCGGCAGCTTTGTTTTTAACCGCCATTTTGTGCAAAAACACTCCACGGTACCCCACAAAGAAGTTTTGTTACATGATACGTCACTTTTTTACCATATTTGGCTACGACGGCTACGATTGTCGTAGCATTTTAAAACATGTTTCAAAATCCTACGACTTTTTTCGTGTTGTATGAGTCTGTCGTAGACGAGTTGTGGGCTTGATTTACACAGTACGATTGAGTTGTATGTGTGGCGTGAGCAGGTTGCATGCGATAGACTTAGGTCAAAATCGTGCCGTCTAAATCGGCCTTTATGTGCTTAAATTGCCGGTTTTTCGGCAATAGTTTATAAAATACAACTATAAATGCTTCACACTTTCATAACGAACTTGTTATTGTTGGAATTTCGAACCGATTATAGTAACTAAAGTTTTGACGAAATAAAGTTGAACTTTTTTGACCCAATCTGACAAGATGAAAACTTTGCAAAAGCGGCCATCACAAATTCACTGTTAGTTCGGCTTGTTAGTTTGAACAAGACAACATCAGTCGTTTTGACATAAAAACTTCAACTCCAATCATTACCTGTACACACTAGGCTACTAGAAAAGCTTTCCCCAGGTTTTTGTAATAGCGAAGAAGATCGGTGACTTCAAAAGCAACTGCCAAGTGCTCACTTGAATCCGAGGTGTTTTGAATGTAAACTAACTCACTTCAGTGCAAATCAAGAACTTTTCGACTCTCGATTCACTATCCCATGATTTCCCAAATAAAATACATCCTCTTGTTTTCTTTCTTTGAATTGTAAGTCATTTTAACAATCCAAAAGTTAAATGCAAGACAGTAATCGCAGCTTTTTCGACCTTTTTTTTGTGAATGTAGTCTCGATCGATATTTTCACGATTGCTCCACGATTGTAAAAATCCGACTTTTTTCCGAAGTTATGTCTATACAGACTGCGGTGCACCTCGGTTCCATGCTGCCCTTTTTAAAAATTAATTTTAACCCCTTTGCTGAAGTCGGAGATGGTCATACTTTTTACTGTAGTTGAAGATCAACGTAAGTTTTATATATTCGAAGAAAAATTAAAATTTTCTCCCATGACTGATTTACTACGCGCGAAACTAAATTTGTCACGTGACCGAGTTTCATACCTTGTCAAAATACCTCCCTCTTCAACACCGCGCGACTTTGACCGAAAAATTGCTTGCAAAAAGCCACAGGAATCCCATCCGCGAGCTTTCAAACAAATACACCACAGGAACCCCAGCCGCGCGCTCAATATTTATTTCGCTCGGCGCGCGGTTAAAAATAACTTTATTGTCATTAAAAAAAAATCCTCAAAGACAATAGTTGGGCTGCCTGTGACGGGACCTCCAGTTTTACATCCTTATCCGAGAAGACGAAGCAATGAGAGAGTAAAGTGTCTTGTCCAAGGACACAACGTAATCGCCCGGGCAGGGAATCAAACCCAAACCATTACGCAAGGAATTCGGTCCCCTGACCACTAGGCCATCATGTCTCTCTAAACATATGATAAAACAGGATCGTGAGTTAGAAAAGATTGTCGTGAGTTTGAAAACTGTAATCGGTTAATATTGCGTCTGCCTCCTTAAATAAAGATATTGTATTGTAAAGATATTGACTACCTAAACAGACATATCACCAAATGATGATCACTATCGTAAGGTCATTATCGATCACTATCGTAACGTATCGTAACGCATGATGACATTATTATATCAGATAACTGGATAAATGTTTTTAATTCTTTTAGAAGTTTTCACTGAAGAAGCAAGTAAAAAATCCTCTAAAGAACCACTTCCCGACAGCCCTTCTGCAGAAATGTCAAATACCGTGGAAACGGTTACAGAAGCACCTAACACAGACGGTGTCAACCCCGGAAAACCTAAAGAAGCGCCATCACAGGCACCAAAGGAGCAAATTGTGGATGCAGAAAGCCCAGTTCCAAGAAAAGATGCCTCTGTTTCAGGAACACCTAGTCCAGATAGTCCTGGTCCAGAAGACTCACCGAAGGAAGCAAGTCCAGTCACTCCATCACCAGACGCACTTCAACATCAAAGCCCAGATACACCAGCCCTAGATGAGAAACCAATTACAGATAGTCAACCAGCAATAGAGGCACCTAAACTGCCCAGTCCGGATAGTCCTGCTCCAGAAGAGGCACCCAAAGGACCATCTCCAGCTGCACCAGCGTTAGAAAAGGCACCTAAACTGCCCAGTCCAGATAGCCCTGCTACAGAAGAGGCACCAAAAGGACCAAGTCCAGTTGCACCAGCTTTAGGGGAAGCACCTAAACAGCTCAGTACAGATAACGTTGCTCTCGAGGAGGCACCTATAGAGGCAAGCCCCGAAAGCGGCCCTGTATCTACTCCTGCTAGTGCTGTAACTTCAGAACCAGCAAAAAAGAAAGGTTCTTCGAAGAAAGCATCAAAGTCAAAGGATAAGGCCAAGAAGAAAAGTACGTTACTTGTTTTTTTACCGTTATATTCAGTGAACGTTTCAAGATATATTTCTATCCAAGAGAGCACACTTATGCACTCTTGTTCTAACTCATATGTTCACGTTATTTGAAATTTTGATAAGCTAATTGGAGCGAATTGTTAAATTCGATGCGTATCACTTATTAGTTTTTATATAGCAGGAACCACGAAAGAGTATAAAAATGTTAAAACGTATACAGGTATTTTCGTTTTATCATTTGCATCTCAGTGATACAGCACCAGTCGAAAGCTGCATTTTCGTTGGCCCCTAATACAGTACCACTATTGTTTGGTTAGGTTAAGGGCAATTGTTTGGAAAGGCTATATATATTTTTAGACCAATCCTAAACGATGTATCGATTTAGTGCTGACTGTCCCTTGCATCTTTGTTAGACAAAAAGCACAAGTTGGTCAAGTTGCTGGCAGAAACTTCTAAAATACGGCCAAAGATGCCACCCGCAGGTAAGTGAAAAATAAGTCTTACATCATTTCAAATCACAGGATATTTTGAAGTACAAATATATATGTATACATGTTTCAGCTGAACTCCAGAATTACCCTTGAAAACATATACTGCATACATGTACTCTCTACACTCACAAACTGCTTAAGGAGGGACGTAAAAGAACCCACACCATGCACTATTCGAGAGTAGGCCATGGAGTTGCCGGTGTCTGTGGCCAGTGCTTGACTCGACTACTGACTAACGACTGTATTATCCCGAGGGTCAAATGTTAGAAAACTCTGGTAAAGGTTTAAAAGGTCACCCTAGTAAAACAAAGATAACATACATAAATACAACATTATTGCATTATATTAGGGATAATGGCACGATTCTACGTATACAACTTCCAACATTCCATTAAATAATTTTCATAACACACCAGGGTATCTGGTTCACACTAGATTCGAAGTCTGTTAGTGTGTACCAAAACGGAGTCACTGAGTCGCGGAAACACGCCAGTTTTATATAGGCCAAAAATGAACAAATTTGAACATATGTCCAGTTTTCTCTGCATGGGCTATTCAAAATTGTTATTCGTTTTTAGCAATCTAGTGTGAACCAGAAAACTTCATGTGTTTTCACCATTTGCATAATTACACGTCCGACTTTATAGTCAAGATTGGGAATTGGCGAAAAATTGGCGTACATATACAAATATAAATGATAACAGATAACAGATAACAGTCTACCTTGCGGAATATTCTCAAAGAACGAATCGTAAAATGAGATGCATTCATTGGTGTTTCGCCTCACGCTTTAAAACTAAACAACGTTCAACGCTGCGGACTAAGTGACTCTGATACGGACCTCAAATACTTCCAATACTAGTGTGAGCCAGCGATACCACTTCATGACACAGCCCCCAATGAACCTCGTGATCTGAGTCTCTCTTCCGTATAGGTACGAGTGGAAAGCCTAACAAGATAGACTTGGCGTTTGTGATTCAAGGTTCTGGGAAAATGAGTGACTTAAACTGGATGAGGACAATGCTGTTCATTTCATCGATTGTCAAGTCGTTACCAGTTGGCAAAGACCAAACTCGTGTCGCCCTCAACATGGAATCCTCACGATTTCATCTTTTAATCCCCTTCTACAAATATCCAAGGAAGCGGATTCTTATGGCGATCACGGAGCTTATGTCTATGCAAAAGTACATACCAAGACCAAAAAATTTTGGAAACTTAGCTAAATCTTTATCTGATACAAGAACGCTTCTATTGAAAGCTGATGGAAGGCAGGCAGTTCCTAAAGTCGCTATAATAATAAATGAAGAGAAGTCACCAAAATCTGTGGAAATGCAAGCACGTGATTTAAGGAATGAGGGAGTTGAGGTGTTTGCTGTGGGACTGGGTAACATGTTTTCTCCCAGGCAGCTCGAAGCTGAAGCAAGTCATCCTATAAGTGAACATATGCTCTACAATGACTTCTTAGACTGGGAGAAGTTTGCACACAAGATAACTATAAAGATCTATGCCAAGTATTTTGATAGGCGACACATGAATCCTATTATTAGGAAGGACGTTTATGGAGAGTAATGTAATGAGCATTAAATGGCCATTATAAACAATGGTGGCTATAAATTCTACATATATGAAAGTCATTTGTACAATCAATACACAAATATGTTATCAGGAAGATTTATCATTAAAGACGTTTATGGAGAGCAATGTAATGAGCCAGATATGGTCATTATAAACAATGTTGGCTATAAACTCTAAATATATGAAAGCACTTTGTACAAGCAATTTACTAATAAATTGTCAGGAAGATTTTTAATTTTATTAAAGATCGACGTTATAAATTTATGGAGAGCACTAATGAGCATAATGTGGTCCATGTAAACAACTCTGTTTTTTTTTCTGCAAATTACATATGAAAATCGTTTACCAATATAATATTATGAAGATTTGTAAACATATCAAAAATGATATGTCTACGACACTCGATATATAGTTGATTGTAAATCTTTGGCGTCAAAGCCTCAAAAGATAAAAGTTCTAACTAAAGTCGATTTTTTTTTTGCACATGATAGAATGGTAGCTAGGTTTTATATATATTTTTTCCTTACCGTTAATGCTATGTAAATATTTAAGCCTTTTTATTATGTACAAAATCTATAAATAAAAACGTTACCTTGTAATAGTTTGAGCTAAATATTTTAAAACTATGAGTTGCTTTTCATGTGAAAAAATTGACATCTGACACCAAACACAAACAATACTATAAACAGATAAATAATTTTCACCCTATACGTAAGCCGATTCGTCGACTCAAGGAACTAGTGTCCTAATAGTCCCCTTCATATATAGTTCCCTGCGCCATCTTGAAAGTTAGCCGGGCCTTTGCATCGAGGCAAAACGAACGTTGAGCTTGCAATGTTAGAGACCGTTTAACACCTTGCGGGACAATTTTCATGTGTCTCTATTATTATTGCAAGCTCAACGCTCGTTTCGCTTCGATGCTAAGGCTCGCGCGGCTTCCTTGTAAGATGGCACAGTGAATTGTGAAGGGAACGTTTGGTGGAATCGTCCCAACTTTTTTCTTATAGCGGTTTTCGACTTTCTGCGAACTCACACATTTCAAATGCTTAGCTGTGAAACACGTTTTTAGCTGCCGACAATCAAAAATAATTAGTCGGTTCCTTTTAAATCCTTGATTGACGGCAGCGAAATACGTATTTCACAACTAACTGTTGGAATGTCTGAGTTCGCAGCTGGCTCGAGACTCAATAAAACTTACTTATTTTTAAGATTACATATTTTCAAATATCATATAAAACGCATTCTAATTATTGTCTCTTTGTACTTATTTTGCTTTTTGTAGAATCTTAGTTTAATTTATATTCGCATCTTTGTGGAATGCTTTTACATTTCTATGTGTTATAGTAAATACACGATGCAAGTTTCGATGTATTCGTATTTTTCTATATTGTAGCTCTTGTTACATCTCAAAGATCGTATGAAAATCCAGCCAAGAGAGTATCCATGCCTAGAGGTTTGTATAAAAAATACAGATAGGCTAATTGAACTATAAGAAGTCACGTGATCCCACCTCCCTTAATCAGCTCTGTAAGAAAAAGCCTCAGTAATGGAAGAAGCATCTCCATATAAGTAAAAGTGCAAATACTTAGTTTAAGATATGTATGACAGGAGAAACGGCGGTAACATTACAATAAGGCATATATTCCTTTGAAATTCGTTTCAAAGGAATATATAACGTTGGATGGCACGAATCTTAGGACTTACTTGAACTCAATTTTACTGCACATTCTCCCGTATTCTGAATTTTAAGCTGATTTTTTTACGAGGCTGATCGATTTAAGGGAGCTTGGGTCACAACATCTGTTGGTGAAAATCATGTGCATGTACGTAATGATTAACAAAAGACAATTGGTATAGAAGCAGTAAAGATACATCGAAGTCTCTACATCCTCGGGAACCCAGGGGTAACCTTCTGTCACTTTCATTGGTCGACCCGCTGAGGTCGACCAATGAAAATCAAGATAACCATTCAAACTATTATTTAACGACTTCCTTTGAATGGTTATCTTGATTTTCATTGGTCGACCTCAGCGGGTCGACCAATCAGGAAAAAGCTGAATTTTGACTTCCGGAACAAGCTCCAACAGACTACGTTCCCAGGGATATTTTTTCTGGGAGCAAGAAATACCCCTGGG
Organism: Metridium senile; assembly: GCA_949775045.1. Lineage (NCBI taxonomy): Eukaryota > Metazoa > Cnidaria > Anthozoa > Actiniaria > Metridiidae > Metridium > Metridium senile. The sequence goes on along the minus strand of OX459108.1, from coordinate 9,509,913 downwards.
TTCCCGAGGATGAAGTCTCTATCGTTTAGCTTCATCAGTAGAAAATTGTTTCAACTTATTTGAGTAATATATAATTTCTAATGTTTTTATTTTTCCATATATATTTTTTAGCTGTAAACTCATCAGTAGAAGAAAGTGGCGAGGATTTAAAAAGTGGAGGCAAAACAGATATAGAATACGAATTACGTAAGTTGATTATTACAGAAGCTCAAGCTCTATGCGAGGCAACTTACTTGTGAAAAATACCAAAATACCATTCATGGATGCATTTATATACTATTAAAAAGAAACTATTTTACAACCGTCACTCCCCGTTGGGGCTCTTCCGTGAGGTTCACTCACACTCACTACCACTTCATTCCATATTTACAACACACAACGCTGCTCACATGTTGATTTTGGCGGAGGGAGGAAAACGGGATAACCCGGAGAAAAACCCTCGTGGCATGAGAGAACAACACATCAAACAAACTCTATTCACTTGTCGCCCGAGCCGGGAATCAAACCCAGGTTACAGTGGTGAAAGGCCAGCGCTCTCACCGCTAGGCCACTCATGCCACCCATAAAGGCCTGGTTCAAACGTCTCACATGTGCCGAATCTAATACAAACGAGCAAAATCTATTGTTTGAATTCATTTGCGCGCGATATAGATTTTTTTAAATCAACATGTGAGTTCGAATGTAGTGTGCTTGTGAATACAGAATGTAGCGTGGAGTGTGTGAGAGAGAAAGCAGGGTCCCATATAGCTGCAAAAAAATAGCCTGCTTTAACAAATAAAGATTTATTTGACACATGTGAGATGCGACGTTTGAACTAGGCCTAAGCTGTCATTCCTGTCTTTTTCTACTGTTAGAAATAGAAATTAATTATTATTATAAATTTTTTTCCAGAAAAAAAGCTATTTGGAATCAGCAATAGAGGCAAGTAGAAGTTGTTTTTATTTGATTTCTATCTATTTTCAATTTCTCCTTTTTTACTAGTTTGTTTTGCATTTAGGAGTGTCAATGTGCACCGCTATGCGTGACACACCTGTCCCCCTACTCATGTAGAGCCTATTTAAAGTGTGAAAATACTATTTTTTACTAGTACTATTTTTTACTAATACTATTATTTTTTAATATCAACAGAAGAAAAGAACGCAGAGGACGAAAACACAAACGATGATTCGGAAGACGGTAAGTAGGGATCGAATAGTCGATCCTTTTCAGCTCTCGTCGTTCAGCCTCACCCTCGATAGCGTGTAAAATATTTTTTAGAATTTGACTATACAGCACGTGGTAATTTAAGGAATGTACACATTATCAAACAATTGAAACAATTAAAAATTCCAAATGAATATAATTACACTCTGACCCTGCGAGCAGCTCTAGGTTAGAGAAAGGAACCTCTTCTTGCAGGGTAATCCAGGCTGAGATTGATCGAGGAGAGCTGTGAAATGGTCTATTGTTCATATAAAGAATCAAATGGTAGTGATTAGTTTCTTCGTTCATATTATTAAATTTATCTGTATATATATATATATACTGAAATGTTGCATGATATATTCTATTCTCATGCTTTATTCTTAGTATTGCAGGGTATTCAAAAATCATATATTTACTTCAGATTTTGTTTCCTTCTTTTTAGAAACAGATATAGAAAGCGAGTCAGATTCCAAGGCTCATACCCACACCCAACCAGCCACAGATGTTGTTGGAAAACGTGAGTTTAATATCAGTTATTGACATTTTGGTATAAAAAAAAACATGGAGAAGATGTTGTAAATTAAAAATATTTTACTCCGACCAATGGCTAAAGCTCGAAACGTCAGTAAAATTAAGTCAACATTTTTTACGGTGTTACAAATTTTATTTTGTTACCTATAAATTAAAAAATCAATAATCTCCTGCATGAGCCATCTTGAAAAGTAGCGAGCAAACGTTGAGCTTGAAATGATAGAGACACTTACATTACATTAAGGAAGCCGCGCGAGCCTTTGCATCGAAGCAAGACGAACTTTGAACTTGCACTAATGATAGAGACACGTGAATAATTGTCCCGCAAGGTGTTAAAATGTCTCTATCATTGCAAGCTCAACGTTCGTCTCTCTTCGATGCAAAAGCCCGGCTGCCTTTCAAGATGGCGCAGGGAAATGTGAAGGTGACTGACTTTTCACCATAAAATGTCGACAACACTTATTATACATTATGATGACTATGATTATATCTGTAATAATGATAATGTTCGCAAACATATGATGCTTATGATAATAAAAACTTTTCTTTACTCCGACGAAGGCCTAAACTCGAAACGTCAGTAAAGTTAAGTCAATATATTTTTACGGTGTAAAAAAATATAATTTCATTATATTACCTATCGGTTTATATCAAACACCGACGCAGCTTATACTAGTTTACTTGTTAGTTTCTATTTATAATAACAACAGATTGTTCTATTAACTTCCAGAATGCAAAGCTAGAGTGGATCTTGCGTTCCTACTCGACGGTTCAAAGCACGTCGGCAGAGATCATTTTGAAAGATCAGTTGAGTTCGTGAAAAAGCTAATAAAATCATTCACCGTCTCACGCGAGCAGGCACACATATCAGTTGCAGTGTGCTCTGAAACGCCTCATGTTCTGTTTGACCTGAAGGCCTTCAACAATCACAAGGGAATAGAAAAAGCAATGCATTCAATATCATACCCAAAAGGAATGCTATTCACAGGTTTGTTGACAATTAAATAATAGATAAATAATATTTTCCATGCACGCAGATCCAAATAGTGGTTATTCTTCTGCTGGCACTCACACTCACTAACTCTACATTAAATATTTTTCATACATCACTCCTCACGTTTTCACGATTCTCATTAAACAACCTCGGCCTCGAAAGCGTGTAATATATTCTTTAGAATTTGACTACAGCCCTTGATCGATCGATCGAGTAGTTCCGTGGATATGTTGTGTTGATCCACTTGTTGAATTCAATACCTTTGAACATGATTTTTTGTAGCTGTTCAGTTTCAATATCTGTATATATTTTTCAATTTTGTCCACGTTGTTGGACCTCGTTTTGGTTTTGCTGGCTCAGAGTATAGCAGCTGCTTTTGATAAGCCGTGTTATCCAGGCGGGTGACGTGTGCGATGTACTTTAATAGGTGAAAATTGTCCGCTAGGTCGATAATGGAGCCAGAGCCGCAGATGCGCCAAATGTCGAGGTTCGAGAACTTGTACTTGAGGACAAGTCCCATTTTTCTTTTTCTTCTTGATAGAGTTTTTTAGAATTATAAAGTGTGTAAAAGTTGTTTGATAATGTGCCGTAAATTACCGCGAGCTGTAGTCAAATTCTAAAGAATATATTACACGCTATCGTGGCTGAGGTTGTTGGCGAGAATCGTGAAAATGTATATTCAATTTTCTCATATGTGATCTTATTTTTTTTTATTCTAAATTTTATCGAATACATTAATTTGCATTGATAATTATTTACCATTCATTCTGTATTCTAACCATTCATTCATTATCAGTCAGACGAATACATTCTTTAATTCGTCAAAGGAGTATCGAGATGCGGCCTGGGGCGAGTTAAGTCCCGCAAAGGCGTTTGGGATTGTTGCATGGGAACAATAATAGCAGAATGGCGTCGCTGTCCCATGTAATGATTCCAAGCGCCTTTGCAAGACTTAACTCGCACCAGGTTGCATCTCGATTCTGCGCTGAAACGCGTTCATTTTTACAGTATAACGCGCCTTACCGTGGGCACCCAATTAAAGTTTTGTGCAAGTTAGCTTAGCCTTCAAAAGTTTCTCTTTTCAAATTATTTGCTACACCTTTTCAAATTTAAACATCCTGAGAGGTTTTTCAGACACTTCACTTTTAAACTTCACTCTTGTCTTCGCTTTGAACATTTCAAAGTGTTAACCGTTCGACACTCGGCGTGTCTTTTACATTAAGGTCAAATTCTCGCTTTCTGATTGGTTAACTTGTACAAAACTTTAATTAGGTTGCCACGGTAAGGTGCGTCGCGCTTTACCTAATCTTGCCAAAGATTGACAATAAATATATCTTATATTATACTGCTCATTTGCCTTTCTTAATTATTAAATTTTAATTATTCTAGGAGGTTGCCTTAAAACAATTCGAAGCGGAGTCTTCGGTAACAGTGGTCGACACGACGTACCCAAGATCCTTTACTTCATAAGTGGTGCAAAATCACGTGACAATGTCGACCTCCCATCAAGGGCGCTAAGGGACATGGGAGTTCAAGTCTTCTCTCTGGGGCTTGGGCACAAGTACAACGGTCGTGAGCTGAAAACAATGTCGACTGCACCATACAATGATCACGTGATGGCAACGAAATATGAGATACTGAGTCTTTTGAGACCATTTGTTACTGCACAGCTATGTAGAGGTTTGTTCTGATTTGGAAATGATTAATGTCATTGCCATAATAATTCATGGCAAAACTATCAGAAAGGTACAAAGGTATACATACAAAGATAGGCAAATTGGTAAGCAGAAGATAAAAAGAAAGTCTGGCAGACATATTGACAAATTGAACGGCGATTCACGATTGGTGATTGGCGATTGCACGACCGAAAGGAACTATGGGTAATACGAATTTCTTTTTATTCGTTTCTAAATTACAACGCCTCCACCGTTCAGCGAAACCTTCGAGACACCCATCTAAGGTCATCGCTGATCATGAACGGTGTTTGTGTAATTTAGAATGGGATAAGATGAAATTTGTATTACCAACAGTCCCTTTCGGTCGTGCAATCGCCAATCGCCGTTCGCCCCGTCAACTTTTTTTGGATTATAGGTGTATGCGCCCCATGGCCGATCACGCGCCGGGGATATTGCTCTCCGATCTCTCTTGATTTTTCAAAATAGCACTCGAAGAGAAGCTGGCTTAGCGTGCATAGCGAGAGGGGAGAGCATGGCGACGAGATATACAGAAACTGTCAGACAGACAGGCAGATTGCCTGATTGACTGACTGACACTAATATTTGTTGATTGTCCTTTTTTTTCAGGCTCTGGCGGAAAACTTGTGAAACCTGGTGTAAAAGGTAAATATTGTTATTTCTTTCTTGCATTGATTTTCTTTTGTTCTCCTAGCTATTGAGCATCAATATTAGCAGCAAAAATTACGTCGACTAGCTAGCACTGCTGATACCATGCAACAAATAAAATAAAAAACAATAAATAGAAACATTTTTTCAAAGTTTTAGTCAAGAAGCAAGTGCACAAGGTATCCGCTCTGCCCAAAACAAGTGAACAGGAAGGTACATCACAAATAAAGGCCGACGTTCCAAAGGTGGTTAAGAAATCTCCTGAGCAAAAGAAGAACGAAATAGCAGCAACCAAGGCAAAGAGAAGGGCTATTCTAAAGGCAGTAAGTGATAACACGGCCGTGCGGTTTTTCAATAGTCCCCTTCACAGTTCCCTGCGCCATCTTGAAAGGTAGCCAGGCCTTTGTTTCGAAGCTTGACAAACGAGACTTGTGAATAATTGTCCCGCGAGGTGTTAAAAGGTCTCTATCAATGCAGGCTCAACATTCGTCTCGCTTCGATGCAAAGGCGCGGCTACCTTTCAAGAAGGCGTTTAGTGTTTTCTTCCGGCTTCAGTTAATAGTAAAATCAAACGTCTGTCGAGTGTTGTGTTTTTTTGTTAAAACACACACAATTGATAATCTTGTGTAGTGTATAATAATGTAGTGGTCGAGTGAGATCAACTTGAACCTCGCCAATTGAAAAACCCAGACGGGGAAGTTGCAGTCAAAGAATGGTTGTCTCTGATTATCTTTTACAAAATAGTACTGTCTTCATCGTCCCAAATTGTTTTGTAACATTACGGAACAATGAATAGATAATTATCAATCTTTAAAATTAATCGATTGAAGAAAAAACAAAACAAATATGAAATCACACATTATTTAAATTTGATTTTTTTCAGGATATCAAAAGAAAATTGCACATGCTTCTATCAAACTTTGGTAAATCATATCACAGTGAAAACGCTGTATATCGGTCAATTATCACAAACATCAACGGCCATCAGAAAGATGGTGAGTATTGCAAAATAATATCCTGAGTTACATCTGTATTTGTATGGTAATAGCACCCCTCCCCCTTCCCTTATAAGGGCGTGGCACAAACAGGGGCTCAACCTCTGGCTCCTTTTTGCGTGTACTGGAAACTATATGTATTATTTGTTAGCTTCGTTCTATTGTTAAACGTTTTGTTTTTGTTGTTTCTATTGACTGAATTGCTTAGCTGCATAATTCGCCTTAGAAGTATAAATTAAATTCAACAATCGAATCCTAAATACTTATATATTACCTAAATAATTGTTTTAAATTCAATTCTATCAAATCATTCAATGTAAAATGGAAATTTGGAATGGAAATGTTTGTTTTGTTTCAAATACCGTTACGTTATATAGGAGCTTTTTCCGGGGAACAGGGGGGGGGGGGGGGGGGGACGTTAAAAGGGATGTGTTACCAGAGGTCTAAGAGCCCCACCCTATTAGAAAACAATACCCTATATTCAGGAGAAATCGAAAATAGTGTTTTTTCCTAAAAGTGAGACATTGCAAGCTTTTCTTTAAAAAATACATTACAGAATACATTACTAAATTACGATAAAGTGTCCCTCCCCACACAGGAAGCCCGACACTAATAACGGCTGCGAGGGAGACTAGGTTTAATCTAGATTATATTTTCTCCATAGCCGATTGTAAAGATTACCATGTTCTATGCAAAAGCTGGGGCACTGAAGGACTATGTAACAAGTCCGCTGATGGCATCGACTTCATGTCAGTACAACGAGTCTGCCCTAAGTCATGTGAGGTTTGCTACCCTTGAAGGAATTGACCAATCATAGAGAAGAATGGCTTGTCAATCACAAATGTAAACAATCATGTATAATAAACATTAATTTAGCAGGATTGACATTTAATATTGTAAACCAATCATATAGAGGAATGGCATGTCAATCACTACTTTGGACGAATCAAAAATAAGCACTTAAATAATTTCACAATTCGAGTAAAACGAGTGGGGAAACTGGGTATACTCTATTTCACAATAACCATAATGCACTCTGTTTTTGGGTAGCTAGAGTATTTCAAATCAAATAAATTGGAATATCTACCCCAAAAACAGAAGGCATTATGGTTAAGTGAAAGTAGAGAATACTGCAAAGCATGCATGGATTGTTTGGCTAGCCAGATGCTTTGTTTTGTCTAGCCACAGTCCAGACCTGTTTTGCTGTTGGAACTTGCAAGACAAAAAATTTAAATAAATATGTTATTTTGTTATTTAAAAATAACAAAATAACATAATCCAATCACAGATGAGCATTTTGATTCATAACCAGTATGGACCAATCACAACAAAGTGATTATACACAGCCTGTCAATTATGAATTTCACCGATCAATCACAGTCAAACTGTTTTGTAACAATTATAAACTAACATAATGTACTCAGATTTGTTAATTACATTTTAATAAGTTCCCCAGGGGGCATTTGTACGAAGCCTGGATAAATTTAGCCACAGCTGGATAAGAGTTATCCAGTGTATAGAATTTAACCGGTGTATAGCATTATCAAGGCTTCATACAACCAGACCCAGGTCAACAGTTGATTTCCTATTTGGAAAGTTATGAAACTTACTTTAGTTAAGACACACAAAGCTATTTTTTTAATTTCAAGGAAATTAAAATTACAATCATCATTTTACATTTGAGTGGCAGACAGAGCGCAAACACTATATCCATGAAATAATATCAAATTGCTCCTGTGTAATAGTTCTTGTTTAGCGACTATTTAGCCACAATGAAAGACAAGTAAAGTTGTAGTGAATTATTATTTCCTATTATATTGTATTTGATGTTTCTGGTTTAGTGATACTGACTAAATAGAAACTATTAGTTTATAGTAACTATTTTTTTATTTTATTATTTCATGATTTTAGTGCTTTCGCTCTATCAGTTAACAAAATCAATATAAAGAAATTATATCTTTTGACTAATACATCATTATAATGACAAATGTTTGTCTCTAATTAACAATTTGACCAAGATAATATATGTAACAATTTTTAAAACATTTACAAACCAATTGAATAAAATAAAGTAAAAAGTGTGAAAGGAATAAAGTTTACAATTAATATTAAAATAAATATACAAACTTAGATCATACTTATGAAGTATTACATTTGTTTTATATTTTTCACTCTTTGTTTACAGGTTGTTTATATTACTGGGCAACTTGCCGTACCGTAGTCACCTACAAAAACTTTTGATGAATGTTTTGACATTTTTTTCATCTCAATCAGACCAATTACAGACATCAAAGTTTCTAAAGTCTCCGCCTCTCGATATAAACTCCGCCTCTCGATATAGACTTGTAGAAACTTTGATGTCTGTAATTGGTCTGATTGAGATCAAAAAATGTCAAATTAATGTCAAAAATTCATCAAAAGTTTTTGTAAGTGACTACGGTACGACTGTAATTAGAATCATTTGTACAAGAATTTTCCCTTTTAAATTACATTGTGAATTTACAGATTGAAAAAAATTGTCTTACGTTTTATGGCATAAAACCCACACTAGTTTTATTTCTATTTTATAAAATAAAACAATAGGTGGGCATACAATGACATAGTTTGTTATGGTTTTGCCAACCAGCTATTGTTATTAATACAAAGAAAATTAGAAATTCATTGTTAAAATTGTTGGCAAATTAGCATCACAATACCAACACTTGTAAACACTACGCTCACTTGTATTTTACTAGTTATTATGTGAAATACTAAATGTGATTGTATGGGATTGTGTTGTCTTGAGAAAAAACCTTTGTTGTTGGTGACTGTTTCAAAAATGAACATGGAAGTTATTTCTAAAGTCGCCACCAACCACACCTAGACAGACACAATTAATTCAATTCCCTTTAACATTGCTTTAAGTAGTGTTCAAACCAATCAAATTATAGTCATCAACAATGCTCAACAGTCTCTCTCACAGCTAAACACACCTAGACAGACACAATTCAAATTAAGTAGGGTTCAAATCAATCAAATTATGGCCTGAGAAAACAGGTGTTCTTTCGCTAGAACATCTGTTTCCGCTGGCTAATCAATTTATAGTCACAAACAAAAACAGTCTTTCTCAAGACTAAACACACCAAGACAGTCACAATTCAATTCCCTTTACCATTGCTTTAAGTTGTGTTCAAACCAATCAAATTATGGCCTGGGAAAACAGGTATTCTTTCGCTAGAATGTCTGTTTTCTCTATAGCTAGCTAATCAAATTATAGTCACAAACAAAAACAGTCTTTCTCAAGACTAAACACACCAACATAATACAGTCAAAATCAATAATCACTGCTTACAATTACACCTGGGTTCAAACCATTCACTCTAAGGGAAACTAGTTTGACTCTAACTTCAAACCATTCTAAAGAATGATATAGTGGTACCCCTATTAAGCAGTCACCCTCGGGACTTTCCAATGAAGCTGCTTAATAGAGGGTTGGTCGCTGAATAGGGGTATAGAATAGGTATAGGAATAGATTTGGGACTTTTTATTGTTCTGCCTAATAGAGGGTGACCGCTTAATAGAGGTACCATTGTAGTTGTACAAGTTTTCTTGCTAGTTTCCATTTATCTTTACATTAATCTTACATCTTTTAAGAAAACTTAAAATTCACGGACATCTTAAACTTTTCTAGAATTAGTATTTTGTTCTTTAAGCTGTAGTTTTCTCCAGTTCTTTCTTTGCATCTTCTTCTCGGATTTTCTCATACCTCTTTTGATTTCTTTCAAACATATTGTCTTCTGTATGGAAATCTCGTGCTTTTCTGCCCTGCGTAATTGCATAAGCACAACCAACAACAGTAAGCAATATGGTGATGAGATTCACCATAATTCGCCTTCGGTTTTGTGACTTTTCAACAACTTCAAAGCTATGATTATAATAATAAAAATGTTAAAAAATCATTTACATCTATTTCATATATTTTCTTTTGTCCTCAGTTGTCTCTCACATGTGTCCAAGGATGTGCATGCAAAGGATCAAGGGAAGTGAAGAAGGAAGAGACAGCCAGGTGATTTTGCACACACTTCCGGCTAGTATAAGCCAATCAGAAGCATTTCTTGCATCACCAACAGTTCCAAAATGGCGTCGTTCGACAGAGTTGTTTCCCGTGTGAACCCTCTATGATAAATATGTCCTTAAAATAACTTTAAAAAAATTATATATAACTTGAACAACAAAAGCTTTCTGCTGCTCAATCAGCAATAAAAAAGAGTAAAAACAAACGCGAATGCCTAAAAGTAACCAAAATCGTTGCTGTCTTGAGGAGCCATTTTGGAACTGTTCGTTTTGACAAACATTCCTTTGCGTACTTTGAAGCGAGATCACCTGGAGCAACTAGGCCCAGGGAAATTGTTTTTTGAGGACTTGTAAAAGGAGTCAAAAAGTCAATTTACATGTAAGTCAATTTCGAGCAAAAGTCTCTCTGAAGACCCTTTCTAATTCAGTATTTTGGTAAACAGTTATTTCCAAAAACATTCAAACATTCAAATGTGCATTCTTTCAGAAACAATTTATTAGCTACATATATTGTGGACAGATCGAGCTATATTTACTTTTAAGGAGGCTCGAAATGGTTTCTGTATATATCTATATACCTACTTTATATTGCATATTATGCAGCATTATTGTGAAACTATACAGTTAACCGATATATCATATTAAAGCTTATGGATCTAGAAAATCAATTTGTTTTAAATTATTGCGTTTGACGTTGTCATGACAACAGCAGGCTGCTGTAAAAAAAGACCTTGAATTCTTTTATTAAAGATGATATCTCCAAATCCTTTAGGTGAAAGTTTTTTTGAACTTGTACATATCTAGTTCCCTACATGTTCTTGCAACTGAGGAAAAATTAAAAAAATCTGTAATGCGAAACCTTTAAAATATTTAAAAAATGATTTTTTCTAGATATAAATGGTTTTTCATTACAGATTTTTTTTAAAAAAGACCTACTAAATCTAAACATTAATTGGAATACAATGCCAAAAAAATAAAAAAAATCTACCATTTAATAGTGTTGTTATTAATAGAAATACATTTTGTACGCGTCAGAGGGGTCTTGTAAAATTGGCGATATTGCGCGCGCGCGCGCTCGGTCAAAAAACCATTTCAAGCCTCCTTAACCACAAATGCCTTTGGGTCTTGGAAAGCGATTCAGTATGCAGTATGTATTCAACATTTTGTGAAAATTATAGCTGTGAAAAGTGATTTGCACTGCTCTATTTTCCAAACTAACAGCATTAAAGGTTTCCCGGTCATTTCTCTTCTTTCCTCAGGGACTGGTCATAAAGTATAGGGGGGGGGGGGGCACCCTTTAGTCTATGCATAGCTACACGTAGCCCACCCCTATACAATGCACCACAGTTACCCCCAAATACCCCCAGTGTATTGCTTAATTATTTTTTTTTGGCCCACCTCCTTTTTCATGCTCAAAAATGATGGCCCACCCCACCATTTTTTCCACCCCCCATACTTTATGACCAGTCCCTCACTTGCCTTGACCCTTTACTAACATGAGAGGAGACACAAACTCTAGACAATGCCTTGCAGAAGAAGAGTAAAAACTCTTTAAACAGAGTATAGACTAACCTGACTTCATTAGGAATCTCTCCTCTTTTCATTGTCCCTGTGACCACCAAGAAAAACTTATCTATTGGTTGTAACTGATATTTTGGAGTATTATGTGTTGTATCTGCAAAAATAAACAATCTATAAATAAATAAATAAATAAAGGAATATATATAAAAAAACAAAAAAAAACAAAGATGAATTAATGAATAAATAAATATTATTACAATATGCACAGATGAAAATACTAAAATACCAAAACAACAATAAACAAATTTATTCTTGAATTAAAGATACAAAAAATAGCCCCCATCCCCTCCCCCCAATTAATTACATTTTACAATGAACTCGAAATACAGAGAATCACTTTAGTAATTTTTAACACAACTTAAACAAAACTACATAAATAAATCAAGACTTTTGTGATTTAGAATATCGTAGAAGCTCATTTTATTTTCTTGCATTCAACTGCTCTTTCCAATGGCGAATTTCAAAACGTCCAACTAAATAAACAAACATCGTATAATTCCCGGGCGTATTTGTAAGCATAATTTTGTCGTTGCCAATTTAAAATCCACAATACCACTCTATTTGTGATACCAATAACACAAACAATTTTTTTTTTACAAGAAACGAGCCAAACCAAACTCACCGACGTAGCTTTTATCAGCTTTTACATCGCAGAGTCTTCTTACAGAAGACAACGCTGGTGTCGGCCATATTGGACGAGACACTTTGCTGCTGCAGCGAGCTAACGAACGAAATAAATGACGTCCTGATAACATTTCTGTCGTAATATGTTAACTAAAAGTTGCTGTTTTTCACAAGAGAATGAAAATGTCTCGCATTTCTCCGTGTGGTTCTCGTTGATGGTGAGTCGTGCCAGATATCACCTCCGTTCTCCTGGATCTCATTAGCATAAACAATTTGACGTCACTTCCTGTGACTCGGCAAATATTTCGCATTTGAAACGTGATTCGATATGAATTCCTATGATTTATTATTAAGGACAAAGACACAAAGAAAGGGAAGAATAGACGAACGTATAACACGAGAAACTCCTTGAAGAATTTCCAATATTTAAACTATTTACTTTTCCGACCTTTTCAATGTCTTCCGCTATACCACAGGAAGCCCAAACAACTCTTCTGGGGCTCTAGCAGTGCCGGGTTTTCTCGTTTTCTCCCCAAAATAATTTTTCCATAACAGTACATTACCAAACTTTTATAAAAATATAAACACTAATTACAATTTTTTTTTGTAGTGAGATCCATTCATGCAAATATATACATATTTTTTTTCATTTCAATATTACAAATGTTCATATGAGTCGTAGCCTGAGAAAACAGACGTTGTTTCGCTCCTCGGGACAACGCATTGAAAAGGCTCAATTTTGAGGTTTTTCGTAGATCTAGAGCATTGGATACAGCTTTATTCTCTGTTATATAAGCTTTAAAATGATATATACCTAATTCAAAAAAGGTTGACGGGGCGAACGACGAACTGAACGTTTGGCCAAAGTCCAAAGTAGAACTGATTGTTTAGCCTCCTGTGTTGATTTTATGACTAGCCCGACTTCACGCTCATAGAGCGTCTACCCGGTAGTTCGTTTCTAAATTACCCAAACAATAACTCCACCGTTCAGCGAAACCATCGAGGCACCCATCTAAGGTCATCGCTGAACGGTGTTTGGGTAATTTAGACTGGAATAAGAAGAAATTGGTATTACCAACGTTAACAGCCCCTTTGGTCGTGCAATCGCCAATCACCAATCGCCAATCGCCGTTCGCCCCGTCAACCTTTTTGGAATTTTATTATTGTAATTAAAATGACGCGCTAAACACACTTTTAAGGTCGAACGCAGCCTTAAGCATATACTAATGTGTTGTGTCGAGTTTCTTTTTTAGATTTCCATTTCTTATATTAATATTTTATTTTTATTAATTCTGTTCGATTCAGACATAGGTAGTTGATTTTTGGTATTATATAGTTCCCGTCAACCACTGTGAGCGTGGCTATAATGAACGATAGCTATTGGGCTAAATTGTTCTGCATATTTCGATTCAGTGTCTACACTGGTATAGCTTTACTTCTGATTTTTCCTGTCAAGATCTTCTACAGTATTGGTACTTTCAAATCGATAGTGGTTCCCATCAGCCTCTGCAGGTGTTTGTACAAATGGGCATACTTTACTGCACCAGAACTTTACTTTGCTTCGAATTTTGTCAGTGAACAAGCAAAATATGAGGAAGTTTGCAAATCCTTGGCTACTGTCTCCAATTCCCTATGAAACAATAACAATTAAATAGATGAAACATGGCTTATATATTAACAGTCACGTACCGTTCGATTAACAAATAGGTGAGCGTAGTCTTTACAAGACTCTAGCTTTTAAGAGCTGTATATTAACGATTGAACGATCATGACCCAAGTCAAATACTGAAAGCCTGTTTCTGGAGAAAGGAAAACAGTTCAACAATTAATGGTTGAGCGTTAATCAAGTAGGATGACAGCTAAATGTCTCTCAAGGAGGGACGGGCGAATAATTGATTTATTGAAGTGTTTGCTGATTGTGATGCTAATTTGCCAACCATTTTAACAATAGATTTGTTAATTTTCTTTCTTCTAATAACAATGGTTGTTTGGCAAAACCATAACAACATACGTCACTGTACGTCCACCTATATACTGTTACATTATTATGGAGGCTTGGGGATGGAAGAAATGTAATAGCCCACTCAGTAGCCCCGAGTAGTTTCCAAGGATGGCACCAGAACTTTGGGACGGTAGAAAAGAAGACAAGTTATAAAGCTTCCCGTCCCTAAGCCCTCACGGCCACGACCACTGAATAGCTATAGTAGCCACTGGGTAATGGAGGGGAGATGGGACATAAAGTGATCCACATTCTACTATTTTAGAATGGTGTACGTGGTCTTTTCTACGTTAGTTGTTTTAGATATACCGAGCCCCCTTAGCAGTTCCCTGCGCTATCTTGAAAGGAAGCCGGGCAATTGCATCGAAGCACGTTGAGCTTGCAATGCATGATAGAGACCTTTTAACACCTTGCCGGACAATTATTCACGTGTCTCTATCATGCATTGCACGCTCAACGTCCATCTCGCTTCGATGTAAAGGCCCAGCTACCTTCAAGATGGCGCAGATAACTCTGTAGGGGACTATTTCCTTTGTACACTTACATGGAGAACCTTCAACCACAAGTAATCTGGTTTAGGTCCAACACCTTTACAACCTGGCAAGCAGGCAGCATAGCGCAAAAACCTAACGGTCCCCCAGATTCGTAACACTATGAATACGATAGGAATGAAGGTGAATTTACGGTCGGCTTTACGAGCAGCTACCAGAGAAGCTGTGGTTAGGAATGGTGTACTAGAACTAGCACAGACCTGAAATGGAATTGCGAAATATTAGTGTTACTTTAGAGACCCTTCTAGTGGTGGCTAATGGCTATAGTAGCCTCCCTCTTTGGGAGGAACAAAGGGAGACACAGGAAGCCCGACACTAAGAACGGCTTCGAGGGAGACTAAGTGTTGGCCGGTGATTATTACCTGCATTTTTTCTCTTGCTCCCCATAAGTAAAATAATGTTTGTTCCTCAAAAACAATTTGAGAATTATCCGTTTTATATATGAAATTTAGACTACGAGTAGTCCTTCTTTTCCCTCCAGAATCAGTAATTTAAAAAAACGAGTGTTGCGGGATTCCTGTGGAGCGCGCCGGAAATAGATCGTTGAGTTGAAATTATATGCGTCTGTTCCTTTGTTCCCTAAAACCCTGCATGGGAGGCTATACAGGTCTATACAGGTCTCACTCAGTATACTCTACAGGGCCCAGTTGTTCAAAGCCAGTTTAGTGCTAATCCTGGGTTAACTCTATAGGTTTAGCGTTAATCTAGCTTTGAACAACTGGGCCCAGGGCTATACAGGTCTCCGCATACTACAGGGCCCACAGTAATTGGCGTAAGCTGTTGTGGTGTCCCTGCCTTCGTATGAAGGAAAAAGCTTATAAAATAAAATAAAATAAATAAAAATAGAGGATCTCCATATTGACGTTATATATCATCGATAATCATCGCGTCACCAGTAATCATCATCATGATATTCTCATTGTTACCATAGCACCTACCACCATCATGATCATCCGCATTATCATCACGTCCCAACCACCACCACCAACAACTACCACCACAACATGCATCATCTTCACAATCATCATCACAATCATCGTCATTATCATCCCGACGACATCATACATCATCACATGCAAATGGATCATTTTCAGCTCTCTCAACAAGCTCCGCGGAAGGTCCCCTATACCACCTCGCAAAATGCACTCACGTAAAATAAATTGGTCATTTCACGAATCACGCAAAATACTGAAATCCTTTTCACATTCACGCAAAAATTGACGTAATCACGTTTAAGAAATTACGTTAAAATTGTTATCGTTATTGTTTCCGTTCACGAATCACGCATAAAGGAAAAGATGGATTCACATGGACGCATAAAGTTTGAATCACGAATCACGGAAAAATGCTCCAATCACGTTTCACGCAAAAATAAATAGGCCGATCACGATACACGCAAAAGGTATAGGGGACCCTCACTATATGGGTTCAATAATATGTAGTGGCATTCTTACCTTTTGCTTCAATAAAAGCTTGGCCTTGACATAGAATACAGTAATAGCAAGGTATGCTAGAATCTCCCACCCTTTGCCAGCCACTAACATCCAAAACAGCATCCAATCGGAAGATAATTTATGTGAAACCCAACACCATCCGTCGGATATGGTTGTCGGACCAAAAACAAGCACATTGCCAACTCCGCCAACGATCGCTGCAGATATCGCGACAGCAAGAGGAATGCCCCATGCAGTTATATGAAACATAAACATCAACCATCTTTCGCTCTCGCTACGCATTCCACATAGCGCCAAATAGAGAAACAACGACAGATACACTGTCCAAAAGAACGACGACAAGATTGCAGCGATGTTGATAAAAGCCTGAGCTTCGCAGAATTCCAAGTTAAAATGAGACAAGGGCATAGAGACACCCGATATATTTACCATCGCAGTGAGTAGATCTCCGATCGAAATGAAGACAAGTATTCGTCTTGTGTTGGTTCGCATTTCGCGACACAAAGCGAATGATATGAAAACCAGAATAGTCCCACATATTGACAGGGAGCCAGCTATAGTCGTCAAGACTTTGTTTAGATCCATTTGCCATGGAGTAGTTGAGTTTGAAGTGTCCATCGCGAGATGTTTGCGATTGAGCAGGGACTGTAGCGTGACTATGTGTGGTTCAGGCCCGGGGGGGGGGGGGGGGGGGGGGGGGGGGGGGGGTACTCCGCTAGGATTTGGGTAGGGGTGTTCCGCTGGGATCCTAAAACGGTGACCCTGTCTATGACAGAAAAAAAAACAAATTCGTATACCCTGTTTATGACAAGGGATAAAAATGGGACCCTGTTTATGACAGTTTAGGACCCTGTTTATGCCGCGAAAACGTGCTGAATTTCACGAAAGACGAAAGACCGCGCTGCTCATCGTATTACCTAATTAATATACCTGAATATGACAAAAAAAACTAAGGAAATTGGGAAATGGGGTAAAAATATACCCTGTTCATGACAGAAAACTCAAAAACCCATACCCTGTTTATGACAGAAAGCTCGAAAAACCATACCCTGTTCAGCGGATCATCCCCGTATAGTAAATATATGGGAGTACCCCCCCCCCCCCCCCCGGGGGTTCAGGTTGAAACGCGTTTAAGGTAACATGTTTATTTACAAGGGATCAAATGTCGTTTTAGTTGGTTAGTGGTGAGGGCACCCGGGGATACCCTTTTGATACCCTACCGTTCGCCTACTCTCCACAATCCCCTCTCGAGCCTCTGAAATCCAGGGCTGAACAGGAAGCCCAAACAGAAATCGATTTCAACGCAATGATCAGTTCTGATTATATAAGGAAAAAAGGTATCCTAAATTATAAATAAATCAAAAAAACAAAAATTGATTTGTTAAAACAGAAAAATAGTGCCCGAAGGAAGTGCATATGGGAAAAGTTACAAAATACCCTAACCTCCCCTCCCTGGTAACAAAAGTCGTAATACACGTGCGTTCAAAGCAGCTAAAAAGTCACATTGCGAGTTGGTGTTTGACATAAGCTATGGGCGATCGTGTCTTGTTGATCGGTGGTGGCGGCAGAGAACATGCTTTAGCATGGAAACTAGCACATTCAGATCACGTATCTCGTATCTTTGTCGCTCCTGGCAATGCAGGTACTCAGAGCATTGCTAAAGTCACAAACGTCTCTTCAACTGAAGTGAACTGCTCACTCAACGAAGATGTGGTAAAGTTCTGTAAAGAAAATCAAATTGACTTTGTTGTTGTTGGCCCTGAAGCGCCACTCGCTAATGGAATCGCAGATGAACTTCATAAGGCTGAAATAATGTGTTTTGGGCCGGTTAAAATGGCTGCAAGGATCGAATCGAGCAAAGCTTTCGCGAAGGAGTTCATGAAACGACATGGCATTCCAACTGCAAGATTTGAAAACTTTACAGACTTTGAGAAGGCGATTGAACACATTAAAAATGCCGACTATCCAGCTCTGGTGGTTAAAGCAAGTGGCCTTGCAGCTGGTAAAGGAGTTATTGTTGCTAAAGATCGAAGTGAAGCGGAGGAAGCAGTACAAGATATGTTGAAGGTGCACATTTTGACAGAACGTGAACTACATTTCGGCGGGCTGCAATTTTGTATACTAAGGGGAGGGGGCTGGGTGGTTTGTAAAGTTTAGTAAACATAACCATTTTATACTGTTTGATTTGACAAAAATTTGATTGAAAGAAGTTGTATGCTTTAATCACAACAGTTGAGGAATCCTGATCATTTCCATTCATTTACATGTCTGTTCATCCATCCATTCATTTATACGCTCACTATTTTCTACATCTACAAATCCATGGATCATATATTACAGCAAATTCCAGTGAACATAAAAAAAGATGAATGAATGGACAAATTATGTAAAAACAAAAAAATTCTAATTTATTTATTAAATTATTTATTATATTTCTTCAATCAACAATTTATTACGCTCTGCATTTTAATGTATTGAGCACTATACACTATACATGTATTGAACTGACAGTAAAGACTCACACATCTATTCATTCACTCAATAATTCATTGATTTGATTGTCTATTTATTCATTCATTTGTTTATTCATAACAGTAAGTCCTTTTTTATCCATTTTTTCACTTTTTTCGTGTATTTCTATGACCTATATATAAGAGTAATAGTTATGTATGTAATAATTCATTTTATTATATAATTGTCAATGAAATACCTATATTTCTCTGCTTCAAAAATGTGATATCTTCACATGTGAAAATAACATGTTATCTTCACATGTGAAGACATCATCACTATGGTTACACAGCTTTACGGAAAATTCTTGTCAAAAAAGTTTTTTATTTTCATTGATAATTATATAATAAACAGGGGCCGGTTGTACGAAGGGTGAATAGCGCTATCCAGCGGATAAATCCTTGTCCAGCGGATAAAATCTATAAAAAACCTATGCAGTGGATAACTTTTATCCGCGGATAACTTTATCCACCCTTCGTACAACCGACCCCAGAACATTACATGGTCGCTTGGAGATACAAATTTTATCTTCTCGTGTTGAAAATCTCTCTCGTTTGTTGCGCTCACTTGTGAAAGATCAATTCAACACTCGAAGATAAAATTTGTTTCTCCGCATGTCCATGTAATGTCCTCTATTTCATTAATCATCTATGTTATTCATTATTTTGATTAGAGTACAAAAAATAAAAGTGTGCACTACTTTGTACTATTTACCACTAAATAGTGTTGATTAAACAATAGAGAACAATAGAATTAGCATAATTTAGCAGTATTTAGTTGTAATAGCACCTAAGCCCAACCTTATCACTGCCGATAAGTTTAATTGTAATTATGTTGCACACTTTTAGTGTTTGTACTCTATAATCAATCATTCATTCAGGCATTTAGTGGTCAATGAATTATTGATCAGTCAATCAAGAAATCACTGAATCAATCAACCTTTCATTTAATTTGTTTTCCCAGAAAAATGCATTTGGTGAAGCTGGAAGTACCATTGTTGTAGAAGAGTTGTTAGAAGGAGAAGAGTTTTCTGTAAGTACATCACAATAAGCCACATGCTTCCATAAAATCCTCTTATTTCATCATCATCAATTTCTCTTGACTCTTTCAGTCAGGGTGTCAAAAACAATGTTTACACACACTTTCAGGTCCAACACATCCTCGGGAACCCAGGGGTAATCTTCTGTCGCTTGTTTCTCGCTCCCAGAATAAATACCCCTGGGAACTTAGTCTGTTGGAGCTTGTTCCAGAAGTCAAAATTCAAACTTATTTAACGACTTTCTTTGAATGGTAATCTTGATTTTCATTTCCAATCAGGAAAGAGCTGAATTTTGACTTCCAGAACAAGCTCCAACAGACTACGTTCCCAGTGGCATTTTTTTTCTGGGAACGAGAAACGAGCGACAGAAGATTACCCCTGGGTTCCCGAGGATGCACAATATCTAAAATTTGCATGATCCCCATACTTTCTTGTAACTAAAAGTTCATTTTGCCATGATAGTATGAACTTCATCAAAAACTTTGCATAATAAATTAAACATAAATTATCAACTATTATCTAGGTTCTTGCATTCACGGATGGTACATCTGTTGCTGTTATGCCTCCTGCACAAGATCATAAAAGATTGCTAGATGATGACAAAGGACCTAATACTGGAGGGATGGGGGCATACGCACCTTGTCCACAGGTAAATCATCTATATACTACTAGTATATTTCACTCTAGAAATGTTAGCTAAATGATTAATGAGGGGTAGGGGGAGGGGGGACTTAGTTATATATATTTTTATCACAGGCATCCCTTCACAGTATTTTCGATTGATCGTGTCGGTGAAAAAAACGAAAATCATGCAAATAGAAACACAGTACCGGTCTAGAAACCAGCTCCAAATGTTCTTTAATTTCTTGATATTTCAACACGAAGCAGATGAATAATTCCTGGTAAGAACTGACGCTGCAGTCTCTGTCAACACTACCTAGCAAGCGACAGCACATCATTAGGCTAGGGCGTCTAGTTTACTTGAAGGACCCTGTCGAACTTACTAATATTTCAAACTTGATTTACCAATTTTGGAATGAATAAATGGATGTATGGTTGACATTAAAAAATGTTTGAATCTTGGCACTCAGGTTTCTTGTGAGCTGATTGAGTTTGTGAAAACTTAAATGCTTCACAAAGCTGAAGAACCAATGCTAACTTTATATTCAATTTCAAAAAAATTTAAATGAATGAATAAATGAAATGTTTGACTCTTGTTTCTCAGGTTTCCTGTGAGTTAATTGAGTTTGTGAAAACAGAAATCCTTCAGAAAGCTGAAGAACCAATGCTAACTTTATATTCAATTTCAAAAAAATTAAAATGAATGAATAAATGAAAAGTTTGACTCTTGTTTGTCAGGTTTCCTGTGAGCTGATTGAGTTTGTGAAAACAGAAATCCTTCAAAAAGCTGTAGATGGCATGAGAGAGGAAGGATATCCCTATGTTGGTGTATTGTACGCTGGTATAATGATGACCATTGATGGACCAAAAGTCTTGGAGTACAACTGTAGGTTTGGTGACCCTGGTAGGTTTATTATTAAACATTACCTTAAGCCCTGTTTAAATGGGCCCAACATGTTGCTAAAAATCAAGATAATAATATTCTGATGAAATTTCAGGAAATTGAACAGACGTAAAAACATTTGATCTTTACTGCTGATCAAAATAAAATTGAAGCTTGCAGTTCTGATACTTTTCTTTTGAAACTTCAATGTCAATGATTTTTGCTTCCAATCATTGTCAAAAGTAGTTGGCATGATTTTATCTATCGCATAGTGGCTTCTTCATTTATTTAAAGTATAAAATTCAAATTAAATTCAAAATATATTCAAAATAAAAATTCATTTATCAATTAATGTTGGTGTGAAATGATGTGCATTGAGCAGGTTCCCATTTACATCTGTACTTGCCCATTTAAATCTGTACTTATGCAAATTGTGTTGATGTGTGCTAAACACACAGGTCAACCAATCAGAGTATATTATTTCTGAAGTGAACTTCTGTGATTGGTTGATCTGTGTGTTTAGCACACATCAACAAAATTTGCATAAGTACAGATTTAAATGGGAAAGTACAGATTTAAATGGGAACTTGTTATTGATAGGTCAACATAAGCACCAAACAATGACTCCTCAACATTGCCAAGTGGGGTGGGGGGAGTAGTAGGATTTCAGCTAAAATGACTCACATTTGCACCAGCAGTAATGTAGTTCTGTCAATGATTGTAGCTTTGAGACACGTTGTCAATCTTAAATGTGCTTGTTGAAAACTTTACTTTTGTTCTGTTCAGAAACCCAAGTTCTTATGCCGTTGCTGAAAAGTGACTTGTATGCTGTCATGATGGAATGTGTTGGTGGAGATCTAGAATCATCAATGCCACAGTTCTATGAAGACAAAGTTGCTGTTGGTGTTGTACTTGCAAGTCAAGGCTATCCATCGTCTTACAAGAAGGGCTTTACAATCCATGGTCTACAGCCAAACAAGGTTAGTAACATAGACTTATTACAAGAAATTGTCGGAGTGAATGGTTAGCTGCTCTTGCACAGCCTAGAGGAACTGCAAGTCTTTGATATTGAAAATATAAATTAACAATTAGAAATCACGCTGTTGATTGGTTGAGTCATGTGCTTTGTGAAAGCACACAGGAAAAAATTGAAAACAATGCTTTCTGTGCTGTATGCAGTTTTAAAGCTCTTGGGGATATAATGTCAAAACACTCAAGAAGTAATGAGAAGTACTCCGCTTCACGTCCTGCTTGTCTTAACACTTCCCTCATGTTCTGACAACCCATGTGTTTTATAACTGCACAGCATGCGCACACATTTTCTATTCCTATATTTATTTGACTCTTTTGTGTCAGAATATGAAATATTGTGCATGTATGTTATACAGATCAATAACGATTTTCATAATGTACTTAAAATAAAGAAGAACGGTAGAATTTGACGTTTAGCAGTCAGCACGACTGCATTTTCTATAGTTATATATTCAAATTATAATTATGAAAACATTTTGATTCATTTACATGTGTTACCAGGAAGGTCAAAGTGACCAGGTTGTGTTTCATGCCGGTACAGCAATGGATGGTCAAAACATAGTAACATCAGGTGGGCGTGTCCTTGCTGTCGTCAGCATTGGAAGTACTGTAGCAGAGGCACAGAAGAGTGTTTATGAAGAAGTCTTAAAAGTTAGCTTTGAGGGATTATATTACAGAAAGGATATAGCACTGAAAGCTTGTGGGTGAGCAATAGCATTGATTGCAGCAAATGGCACTGTACATTATTAAATACATGTACCTAAAATACATGTAGATACATGAGAAAAATATTAATCGCCCTTTGCAGGACTCATACCCACGGTTTTATCTGATATGTGAACTACTACACGTTTTTGTCATGTATCAGTATTTCACATATACACCAAATACATTTCAGTTAATTATGCATCTAAAACAGTTGGTTTTGTTCTCAAGTGAATTATCTAATATTTTTCTTGAATAGGATATGGATTTTTACTCTTGAGGGTCAGGACTTTAGAACTGTGGTGACACAATTCCCTTTCCAAAACTTGGACGAGTTCCTCCCCCTCCCCTGCGCATTTTAACTGACATCACTTTCTTGTATTGACTAGAATAAGCAATGATGTCAATTGTAATGTTATTATCCATTATTAATTTTCAGATGTACACGCATGACATACAAGTCTTCAGGTGTTAATATTGATGCTGGTAATGCACTAGTTGATGCTATAAAGCCATTGGCTGCATCAACATCTCGTAGTGGTTGTAATGTGAACCTTGGTGGTTTTGGTGGCTGTTTTGATGTCAAGGCTGCTGGTTATAATGACCCTTTGTTGGTTAGTGGTACCGATGGAGTTGGTACAAAACTAAAGGTACGTTTTTAATGATAATTGACAATTATCGAGGCGAGGTGAATATTGACGAATAATAGCCGGTACAAAGTCAAGGTTATTATTCATTGATATTTATTGAGTTTGAGGAATAATTGTTTTAGTATATATAAAGAGGTGATGATTTCCAAAAGAAAAAAAGCTGTTAATTTTTTATTTCTAAAAGTATACGAAACGAAGGAGATGACCATTGAAAAAAAAGTTGCACTGCAGTTCTGCTTCAGTGATAACTACAAGTTTGAACAAAATAGTTATTAGACAATAATATAGTGTTAGTTTTGTTTCACTGTTATATGGCATACACTCTATTAAAGCAACGTTTTTGTAATAACACTATTAAGACATTAGATCTATTGACTAACATAGAAGCAAGGATGGTACAGTTGGTAAGTGCGCGGTGTTCTGTGCGAGAGGTCCCAAGTTCGATTCCGAGTGACCTCGCATTCTTGTTTCGACTTCTCTTCTTTCCGTGTAGCTTTAAGTAGCTTTAAATACCCGTAAAATGGAGCACTGATGGAGAGAGGGAAGTATAATGAGTGCACCGTCGGCTCTCTGGAAGATCAGCTTCGGCTGAAGGGACTTCCGACGTAAAATACTATTCTTTACTTAACTTTTTACATCTTGAACTTTCTTGTAACAACAAATCAACAATTTAGCAGTGGCAGAGGCTGAAAATCATGAGTAACATTTCATGAGCAATTGGCCCTCCCACTTCCCGCTTCCTTTGCCCCTGCAATTATTCTTAACTTTTTACCAGTCTTGAAGGTGTAGGATGCAGAAACGCTATGCAAGCTAATACCAATTAGGTATTAGCAAATAATTCATCATTTTCTAATAATTTGCATAATTTATTTGCAACCCTAGATTGCCCAGGTAACTGGTTGTCATCACACCATTGGTATTGACCTGGTTGCTATGTGTGTCAATGACATCCTTGCCCATGGTGCTGAGCCACTTTATTTCTTGGATTACTTTGCATGTGGTGCCCTTGATGTTGGCGTGGCCAAGGAAGTTGTTAGTGGTATTGCTAAAGGATGTTTGCAGGCTGGTTGTGCACTTATTGGTGGTAAGCAAGGATAATGATAATGATAAAAGCTTTAATAAAAGAAGGTATTCTTTCATCCAGAGCCTGGTTTACCAAATGCCTTCATTTTAACTTTAGACTTTAGACATTTTTTTAAAACTTTTTTTTAATATTTATATATTATATTATTTTTTGTAAATTGATATTTTAATGTAATTTCCAGTATAATTTTCCTAGTTTTATATATTTTGTGTAAAACGCATTGAGACTGTATAATGCGTTCCATAAAGAATTAAATTATTATTATTATTATTATTATTATTATTATGATTATTATTATTATTATTATTATTATTATTATTATTATTATTATTATTATTATTATTATTATTATTATTATTATTATTATTATTATTATTATTATTATTATTATTATTATTATTATTATTATTATTATTTGAAAATCATAATAGTTTTTTCAAAAGTCTTTGGATTTTGGAAAAGAAATCCGCTTGACTATTTCACAGGTGAAACATTTGAATTTTACCTATTTTTTTTAAATTCTTTGGATTTTGGACAAGAATTTCACTTTACTTTTTCAAAATTTGTCAGGTGAAACAGCAGAAATGCCAGGAATGTACAAACCAGGAGACTACGACCTTGCAGGTTTTGCTGTCGGCGCAGTCGAAAGAACCAACATGTTACCACGGAAACAGTCAATAAAACCAGGAGACCATGTCATAGGAATTGCATCTTCTGGTATCCATAGCAATGGTTATAGTCTTGTTCGAAAGATTGTTGAGAACAGTGGGTTGGACTTCACTTCACCCTCTCCATTCAAGACAACAGAAGGGTTGCAGTCTGTGACGACTTTAGGTGCAGCTCTTTTGGTCCCAACTCATATTTACTGTAAAGCTGTGTTGCCGCTTATGAAGGACAACATGGTGAAAGCATTTGCACATATTACTGGTGAGAACATCAATAGACATTGACCATTAAAATACAGCTTATTCAAAAAAGGTTGTCAAAGGTTTTTAGTGCTTGCTGCATACCAAGCCTGAAATGCACTTTTTACCATAACTTGTAAATTTCTCGTGCGCTGATTGGCTGAGAGCCATTGTCAATTACAGTCCAGACCTGCTTGTGCTCATGACATCGGTGTGCGAGCGGATAAAACAGTTTTCTTCAAAATTATTTTAGTTGTTTTTCGCTTATTGATGGTAAAAAAAAAACAAATCAAAAACATTGGGCACAACAACCTTTTGCTGCTTGAATCCATATCATCCACTTAACAAATCAAAGTCAGTTTTCTATGGGTCTGTACTGTAATCGACAATCAAAATTACGTCACAAATGATCAAAACTTTGCAGTGAAACCCCACTTGAGTTTTGATCATTTGTGACGTAATTTTGATTGTCGATTACAGTACAGACCCATAGAAAACTGACTTTGATTTGTTAAGTAGATGATATGGATTCAAGCAGCAAAAGGTTGTTGTGCCCAATGTTTCAACATGATCAAGATTGTGATAATGACACCAGATTCTGTTGAAACGTTGGGTACTAATACTTGTTGTCATAAACTTCATGATTAACAGGTTCCCATTTAAATCTGTACTTTCCCATTTAAATCTGTACTTATGCAAATTGTGTTGGTGTGTGCTAAACACACAGATCAACCAATCAGAGTATATTATTTCTGAAGTTAACTTCTCTGATTGGTTGATCTGTGTGTTTAGCACACATCAACAAAATTTGCATAAGTACAAATTTAAATGGGAAAGTACAGATTTAAATGGGAACCTGTTGATTGTAAAATGTTTAATATCCAATTTACTCATAACTATTCATTACTTTTCATTGACGAACAAATGGTTAAATGTTCTTTGTCATTGTATTAATGACATTTCCAGGTGGAGGTTTACTGGAAAACATACCTCGTGTTCTACCAGATAACTGCAATGTCACCATTGATGCTAATTCCTGGAATATTGACCCTGTGTTTGGCTGGATATCACGACAAGGACGTATATCAGAACTAGAAATGAGTAGGACGTTCAATTGTGGTATTGGTGCCGTGTTGGTTATTAACAGTGATGATACTAGTCATGTACTTGATGCTTTGAAGGTTGCTGGAGAGAAAGCTTGGGCTATTGGAAAGGTGAGTTTGAAAGTGTAGGTAATGTTTACAATATGATCGGCTGTGTTGTATCGACGTAATGTATACAATCACAAGCTTTTTCAAGATTAAAGTAAATCTCGCCGAGAAATTTCAATTTAAAACGTTGTGCAAATCAGGATATACACTTGTCATGATTTCTTTTGTAAATGTTTCATTAATTATTCATGAGTTCTTTGATAGTATTTGCAAAATTTGAAATGTTGTGGGCTTTTGTGAGAGTGACATTCATCCTCATTTAATTGCCTTGGTAATATTAATGTTTGTAGTCGGAAATGCCTGTGAAGTCCAATCAACATTGATTTTTGGATTTCCTTCCGTTATTCCTTTCTGCTCTTCCCTAGCGTCTTGCTACACAGTCAGGCTATTTTTACAATAATAATATTACAAAAAATGTATTTGCAGGTTGTAGAGAGCACAAACACAGATAACAGAGTCACCATAGAAAACCTAGACCATGCCCTTGATTTGGCATCTGCCGACGCCACCCTCTCAACCCCTCTGGCTGTCAATATTGGATTTAAGAGACTAAAGTTAAGCAATGGAGATGTTAAGAACAGGAAAAAAGTAGGGGTTCTGATATCAGGTTCTGGGACCAACTTACAGGCTTTGATTGACAAGAGTTTACGGCATGACAGCAGCGCTGAGATTGTACTTGTTGTGAGTAACAAGGCTGGAGTTAAGGGACTTCAAAGAGCTGCAAATGTTGGAATACCGACAAAGGTACAGTATGTACTCTATATTCGTGTTATAACAGGAGCAGATTTAGGGGTTGGCCCCCTTTTAAAAATATGTATTTTCTTTAAATTTGGCAAAACTTTGTGTGTGGTGATTGGTCGAGAAATTCATACTAATATTTCTTAATAATCACCTACAGCATTTTGCTGAATTTTTAGAAATAAGGAATGATCATTTTTTTAAATGCTAGTTATTTTTATTTGAAACAATCACTTTAATTGTATAAAATTTATACTAAAACAATTATCCACCTCAGGCTCAGTGAATAATAACTTTGACTCCATCTTGGTTGTTATTCACTGATATTCACTTTATCAAATGATTTAATGTCACAACACTGTCACTAACAAAATTTTTGTTTGTGCATCATTTTCTCAGGTCATCAATCATAAGGATTTCAAATCAAGGTTAGACTTTGACATGGCCGTACATTCAACACTGGAAGAGTACAATGTTGAGCTGGTTTGTCTGGCTGGCTTTATGCGTATATTGACTGGTGAATTTGTACGGAAATGGACTGGTCGGCTTATCAATATCCACCCATCTCTGTTGCCGTCATTTAAGGGCATGGATTCACATAAACAAGTATTAGAGGCTGGTGTTACGATTAGTGGATGCACAGTACACTTTGTAGTTGTAAGTATAAGTTTGTATTTATTTAACATCTTTTTAAACTGACGAAGTCGAAACTTATTCTTCATTTTATGTGTTCAATAAATAAATTATTACAGTGCGACTCGCCATACCGTAGTCACTTACAAAAACATTTGATGAATTTTTGACATTATTTTGACATTTTTTCATCTCAATCGGACCAATCAGATACACGTTTATATCGAGAGGCGGAGTTTATATCGAGAGGCGGAGTTAATATCGATCAGAGGCGGAGACTTTAGATACTTTGATGTCTGTAATTGGTCCAATTGAGATGAAAAAATGTCAAAATAATGTCAAAAATTCATCAAAAGTTTGTGTAGGTGACTACGGTACGGCGAGTCGCACTGTAAAATTTAATAGTATGATGAAGTAAATCATTATTGTCTCTACAAAACTAAACTAAATATGCCATATATATCTAATAAATTGTTCAATTTTGTACAAACTTGTGGATACCACTCAAAGCAGAATAAAACTATTATATATCTAAATAGTATTATTGTTTCACAGATTTATGACAAGCACTTAAATTTTATAAATAAAATTTAAACAACGGAATAGGAAAGGCACTATTTCAGCTAGACAGTGCTCTCTTTCCTTCCCTCTCTCCATCATTGCTCGGTTTCATGGGTATTTGAAGCTACTCAAAGCTACACAATTAAATGGCAAGCAGTTAAAACAAGTGTGACGTCACTGAAGATTAAACTTAGGACCTCTTGCTCTGAAATCTGCAAACTAACCAACCAAGATAAACTTGTAAACATATTGTTTTTATTGTAGGAAGAGGTTGATGCAGGTGCAATAATCACCCAAGAAGCAGTGCCTGTCATTCAAGGTGATACAATTGAAATACTCCAGGAAAGGGTCAAGACAGCTGAGCACAGAGCCTACCCACGTGCAATGGAAATGATTGCTAGTGGACAAGTCATACTTGGCAAAGGTGGCAAGGTTGAAAGGACAAGTTAGTGGTGAATGAGACTAAAATTATGGACATGATAAGAGTGCAGTAGTTATCATTGAGCAGTTTCATGTTAAATGTTGGTGCTCTAGATCTATTGCAATAAGAAATTTATAATTGCAAATGTTAAATTGCAGAAGCATTGCAAATGTGTTGGCAATTAATAGGTATATTTATTAAGCTTGTGTTAAATATATATTTCAAGTAAAAACAATATATATTATAATTATGTGCTCAGACTGTAAGCCGAGGTTAATTTTGTTCTTGACTGACCATGCAGCTGCCTTGTATAGGGGAGCGTAGTGTTTTCAAGTGTTGGTATCAAGATACTAATTTGTTGACCTGATTTTAACAATAGATTTTTTTAATTTTCTTTGTTCTAATAACAATGATTGATTAGCAAAACCATAACAAAATATGTCACATGTGCTGTGCCATTGTTTACATTTTGCATGATTTGTATAGGAAATTCATTTATTATCCAAATTTACACCAAATTGGTTCTGAATATCGAAAGAGCATTGGATAATATTAGCTTGTTTTTAGAATTTGAGCTTGCATGATTTTGGGTAAAGTGGTTTAAAAATCTTGATATTTTACAGACAATGCATGGGTTCATTTAATTAATATATTTTGCCACGCAGTAATTTTGATGCTCATATCTCGGAAAGTATTGCATGCAAAGAGTGAAACCTTTATCTTGAAACAAGATCTTTAGAGTTTTGGGTTTTGATATGCAATTTGCTTGACTTAAAACTGTATGCCAAAGAGCAAAATATTGTAAACGAACTTGTACATATAACAGGTTCCCATTTAAATCTGTACTGTGTTATGCAATTTTTTTATGTGTGCTAAACACACATCAACCAATCAGAGATTGAAGTTCACATCAACACAATTTGCATAAGTACAGATTTAAATGGGAACCTGTTATATGTACCTACCTACACATAATAATATGAACTGTGAATAGCTAGTCTTGAGTGGTCTTTGGAACACAATGAAGTTTTCACATGCATATGAGGATGGTCAGTCAAGAACAAAAGTTATCTAAATTGGTTATAATACATGTAAG
Source organism: Metridium senile (assembly GCA_949775045.1). Classification (NCBI taxonomy): domain Eukaryota; kingdom Metazoa; phylum Cnidaria; class Anthozoa; order Actiniaria; family Metridiidae; genus Metridium; species Metridium senile. The sequence goes on along the minus strand of OX459108.1, from coordinate 9,479,514 downwards.
TGTTATAATTGGTCGAAATATTTCTATTCAGTCTATAGATTAAGATATTTAGGAAAGCCAAAAGAAAGAACAAGCTTTATGTACAGTGTAGAGCAAGCGAATATTTGTATGTAACTCTTATATACTTAAGTTTGTACAATTAACTTGTTAAGGGCAAAATGTTTATATTTAATTAAAGTGAAAAGAAGCAGCAAGTTGAACTTTGTTGATTGTGTTTCATTGAATTTTCAATGTTGCTATACTATTACTGCAGTTCCCGACCAACAATTAACACCTTCAAACGCAAATGACAAAGAGAGTTTTGATAGATGTCAATCAACTATTTCTATATGGTTACACAGTCTGACAAAATTGTCTGTTACTGATCGGTGATAAATTCAGTACATATTTAGATCTAATTAGTGATAGAATTGATTTTTCTATGGCAGAATTACTGTGTAGCAAGTAAATTGCTAATCTGAAACATACATTTTAGTACGTGTTGCCCTTGGCCCTGGAAATACAGTTGGTTGAAGCCCACAAAACTCTATTTTTAGTTTGTGTTCAAAGGTTAGTTAGTTGTGTGAGACTGGGAACTGCTGTAATATCATTAATTCAGAGTAAATTCTAAAGTTAATTTTTGCAAGTTAATTGCATGATAGGGTTTTCCATAAGGTTTGCTCATGCACTCTACCATTAAATTTTGCATTTCAAGATTTAAAACATACTAATACACAATTACATACTTTGCTGAGGGAGGAAAAACAGAGAAATGTAAAATCCTTATGGCCTAAAATTGTCTTGTGTTGTGCCCCATTTATTCACAATTGTTTTCTTTAAACGTCACAAATTTGCATTATCTTGAAATTAACTTGAAATCATACACATACTAAAGGATGCCTAGCCTGCGTTACATCCGGTTTATTCCCTGTAATAGGGAATAAACCGGATGTAATGTAGGCTAAAGGATGCCCTAGTCTCCATGAACTTCAACATCCAGCATGGAATCATTTGGTAACACGTAGGAGATTTTACCCTGCTATGGGCCTGCATTGGAGAGAATTGTCACATTGGAATCTTATGCAAAATGTGTATGTTATGGATTCAAGTGAAAGAAGACATTCACTCAGATAATCGTAAAATACCAACAAATATTTATTCATATTTCTCATCTATATCATAAGTTAACAATTCCTGCTGTGGATACTTTCTCAGTTCATTCATAGCCTTGCTGGTGTCTTGGAGGCATGTTCAAGACCTTCTTTCAACATACGTAGAGCTAAGGTTATGTTATCCCTTTGACTGTTGTGAATGCCCATGAAACCCATTCTCCAAACCTAAAAACAGTAAATAAACAAGAAGACGTTTAAGATTGAATTGTTGAGACAAGGTTTAAGTCAAGTTGATATGTTGTGATCATCAAGGTGTATAAAGTAAATATCTAAGACTTGTGCAAATGTTTCATAAGGGTTTCCAAACATGTGAAAACAGAAAGAAAAACAGGTGAATGCATGAAGAAGCCATAGGCAGAGTGATTTTATTGTTTTTGAGTGTTTGGAAAGCCTAATGAACCACAAACTGTTTTCAATAACCTCTCAAACCCAGGTGTATTGCAGATGGGTTCCCAAATTCACCCAATAATCAAAAAGATAATCTAGTTGGCTGAATAGGTCATGAGTTATTAAAGAGTTTGGGAGGTTTGTAGAAATATTGTTGGCGATGATGGTGGTGTCTGATGTTGAGACACTTGCAACACTTCGGGGGTAAGATATACATGTCCACAATTATTTATTTCTGTCTTTGAGTAAGCTATCAACTTTACAAAGCTTAGGCATAACAATTAATTATGTAGTGTCAACATACCTTTTGTCTAATGTATGGGACTTATAATTATTAATGATATATTAATGTATAGATAGCTTCAATGGTGTATATGCAAGTAGATAATGAAAAAACAACTCAAAACCTTAAAATTGTTTATTGAAATTCACAAAAACATTTAAAACACCCTATATAATTGTAACATACACATGTTATATGAACTATGTGATCATACTAATTTCCTAAAATAATAATTCCTACATTGCCATCATTTTAAGTATTTTCAGTGTTTTGCATTTTATCAACAGGTCAAACATTTGAAAATAACTTAATATTCAAACAATTATAATTCCTATTGTGCTAATTGTAATTATTGTAATATCTAATTACAATTATTAATATTATGAATCCTGAGTTACTACATAATAAAAAGACTATACAACGTAAAAGTAATAACAATAATAATAATTACCAAAACTAGTAAGACATGATATTTTCTACATTTAAATATCATGCATAGAAACCTAATAATGCTTTCAACACCAAAATAAAAATATATATGCCTAAATTACCACCAAAAATAATATTTTTAATAAGATTCTTAAAAGTGTAAAATGTGCCAATTATATTATACCAAAAAATGTCTTTTAAAAAGTTGACCTTAAATTTACAATCCAACCATGTTGTACATGTTTCCTATGCCATCTAAATGTGCTATGTATTTATTTATTTTTGTCTTTTTTAAAACATTGACAGTTACTTTTAGTTATCTATCAATTAAATGTAACTTATACAATACCTATTATGAATTATTTCTAATAATAATTATCAGGATCTACTTGACATACTGGACAACAAGCATAAAGTGAAGTGTGACCATCCTTTTTACTGCTGTTCTCATTGTATTTCAACCCCAAAATTTTTAATCAAACTCATGGGGCCCATTCAAAAACAGACATGCCCATTTAAATCTATTGATTAGTCCCCTTCACAGTTCCCTGCACTTTCAAAGGTAGCTGGGCCTTGCAGCAAAGTGAAATGAACCACAAGCTTGCATTGATAGAGGCCTGATAACCCTTTGAGGGGCAATTATTCACATGTCTTTATCATTGCAAGCTCGATGTTCACCCTGCTTTGATGCAAAGGCCCGGCTACCTTTCAAGATGGTACAGGGAACAATGAAGGGGACTATTTCCAAAATTGATTTAAAGCAGAACCTTTCCAGGTTCAAAGTCATTGAGAAACATGTTGGGTTTGACCCAAGTAAAAGATAGCCACACCAAAACTTTATAAACCAAAATCGAAAAAAAAATACATGCAAACAATTTGAAAAACTATTGTTCTTGACTGGCTTGCCTTTTATACATGTAAAACTATTGTGCTCCAACCTGAACATTAGGCTAGCCAGTCAAGAGCAATAGGATGTTCCAATTCGTGCTATATTGTACTAGCTACGGTTCACTTGGCATTGCTTCTGTAGGCCTCCTCAAAGAGTCGTAGAACGTTAGGAATGTTTTCCTTGCGACTATTCAGACCCATGAGGCCAATACGCCACACCTGTGGTAAACCAGTTATACAGGATTAAAACAGGTTTTTGCTACATTAATTTAAGCTACATTACCCTACTGTAAAATGCATTCTGTACATGCAGTTGTTTATGGTTACAAAAGTGTTTTAGGTTTCCTTTTAAAAATGGCCGTCATGTAAATGTAAGTGCATGTGCAGATATTTTTGATCTGGGGAATTTCAAACAAGTCTGTCAATCATAGTATAACGTTTCTTCAACCAAAATATTTTTTATTTTTAAGGTTTCGGGCCTAACAGCCCATCATCAGGGTTACAGTGGAAGTGTCAAAACGGTTGGTAAACATGAAAACAAACCAACCATTTTTACACTTACACTGTAACCCTGATGATGGGCTGTTAGGCGTGAAAGCTTGGAAAATTAAAAACATTTTGGTTGAAGTAACGTTATACTATAAATGAAAAACCAACCAACAAAGAAATTTAAAGTCTGTCAATGTTATGTTTATTTTAAGTTTGAAGACCATTTGTGGTCTAAAGCTATCTTAATTCCCCCATAATTATTGCATTGTAATAATTATAATAATTTATTGTGGATTGTACCATTATACGTTTTAAATTAATAAACCCATATTAAGTGATAAGCAGGCAGCGGCATGTACTTTAAATGTGGATATTTTGATTAGAGCTAATTAATTAGTGCTACACCTATTTATAAGTTATGCTGTACAGGTCTCCTGCTTGCATAAACCATATTATTTTAGTGCAAGAAATATGTATTTTTAATTACTAAATTTAAATTTTTTTAATTAATCTGGAATAGTTGAAATTTCTATTAATCTGAACTATGTTAATGAGAATAGATGTGTATAATGCAGATTATTATGAATAATTTTCCCCATTTTTATACATCATTTGTTACAATTAGGTGACTTCAATTAGTATAATTGTATGATTTCATTGATTGAACCTATTTTGTTACTTTTAATTAAGACCATTAATTACACTGCATGGCAATAGATTAAACCATATCCTTATATTAATTGAAATGTTATTTGAAACACAATTATTTATAGAAGTATGTTAATTGAAACATGCTATACATAAAATAATATTAATTGAAACAATAGAAAAATATTAATTGAAACACAGTAGAAGAATATTAATTGAAACACAGTAGAAGAATATTAATTGAAACACAATATAAGAATATTAATTGAAACACAATAGAAGAATATTAATTGAAACACGATAGAAGAATATTAATTGAAACACAATAGAAGAATATTAATTGAAACGCAATAGAAGAATATTAATTGAAACACAATAGAAGAATATTAATTGAAACGCAATAGAAGAATATTAATTGAAACAATAGAAGAATATTAATTGAAACACAATAGAAGAATACATGTATTAATTGAAACACAATAGAAGAATATTAATTGAAACACAATAGAAGAATATTAATTGAAACACAATAGAAGAATATCAATTGAAACACAATAGAAGAATATCAATTGAACACAGAAGAATATTAATTGAAACACAGTAGAAGAATATTAATTGAAACACAATAGAAGAATATTAATTGAAACACAATAGAAGAATATTAGTTGAGACAATAGAGGAATAGTAATCAAAACAATGGAACAATGTTAATTGAAACAAAACGGAACAACTGCTCACCTTTCCGACAGTTGGTCCCATTCCACCAACAATTTCAAAATGGTATCTAAAAATAAATATAAGAAAATCAGCTGTTATATTAATGAAAATTAAGAAAATAAACAATAAACAATAAAATAATAATATGTAGATAAGGGGAAATGTATGATCGTCCAGGGTAGTGTAGTCTTGAGAAATAAAATAATAAAAATTCTATTGACATTTATATTGATCTGATCCGAGGTTATGAAAGTGTGTATGATGATGATAATCACGGATAGTAAATATTTTGGGCTTTCCATAATATTCTGCAACAATTGTCACACATACAAAAAATCTATTTATATACATATTTATTAGGTAGTATTTAATAATGCACTTACTTATCCATGAGATAAGTGCAGACTCCCTTCCAGTTTGGATAGTCAGCAGGAATCTTGATGGTGGTGAGTGTTGGTAGACGATGTGTCTAAATGAATATAAAAACAATCATCAAGATCTATTCAAACATGAATAAATGCCAACTCTCCCGGCCAGGAGTCTCAAGATTTTGGATGTTATCTCCGGCGATCCTGGTCTCCTGGTTAAGACTTGGAATCTCATGGTTTGGGGAGGAATGAAAACTTAACAAAGCTAACAAAGAATGCAGGTTTTCAATACACAACAGAGGAGCATTTTTTCTAAATTTGATTAAAAATAAAACAACAACACACAACTGTCTGTTGCACTTACTTTGTCCTTGACAAACATTTCCAGACCCATTTTCTCAAGACCTTCCCAGAAGAGTTCAATGTTATCATGATGTCTCTTCCAGGCATTCTCTAGACCCTATAAAAATAATAATCATTGATATAATTAATAAAAATCATTGTAACTTGATGGACAAGGTTCATGATGCAGGGCTGCAGTTGATGGAAAAGGTATATCATCTGGATGATAAAGATAATGATTAATATACAAATTAGGTAATACCTAATAGCGGAGCTCCAGTTTAAATTGTTCTTACAACATAAATTTTATTTACTTTATGAGCAAATAATAATCTGCGATATATATATTTTCGATAAAAATTCAAAAATCTTATTTATCACACATACAGCGTACTATATTTTTCAATAATTTTATGCTCAAATTATGAGAAACAAAATTAGGGGTATCCACGTGTTTTTGAAAAAGATATGAATGTACAAAAATTCGTGACAGCGTGAATTGTGTCACGCACGACACAGCGTGCATGATAAAGTCCCATAGACAAAACGCTGAGAAAAATCAAGATTTTGAGCTTCAAATTGACAAAAACCTTACTTGAACAAGTACTTAATAGGATGGTAACTATGTATTTAAAGGAAAAAAAGGAATTCTATAACATTTCTTTATAAAAAAAAAAAACCTTTTCATCGAATTAAATTTACAATTAAAAAAAGTAGTCATGGCAAATCTTCAAAATTCAAACAAAACAAAAACGACCTGAAACGGTTCTTTTGAAGTGGAATTAAAGACCTCAAGTATCAGTTCTACCAACACAGGAACGATTTGAAAAGACAAGGATGTTAAAACAAGGTATTTTATTATGAAAAAGTTTGTGTAAAACATCATTTTGTTCTGTAAAAAAAACTTTAACAACTTTGAAATAGAAACTACAATAAAAATGTTCGTTTAGTAAACATAAAATAGTCAATATTGCTAAATAAACAGATGTTATTCAACCAGTTTTGAATTATGTTTGTATTCTAATTCATCTTTAATGTTTTCCGTTGATGAGTTTGTGAAAAGCACATAAAGAAATCCCTTTTTGAATCGACCAAATACCACAAAAAGTACAATTTACACACTTGTAAACATCGTGTTATGTACGGTTTGTATCTCAAAAAGTAAATCAAATGGAGATAAACGTTTTCTTTTTTCTTTCTATAATAAATCAGAGAACAGATTCTTCCTTTTTGAAGCTTAATAATTATTTCAAGTTTTTAGGCCGTGTTTTTTCACGCTCGTTATCAAACAGTTTTTTCTCAAAAAACTTGAAATAAATAATCCGTTGAACTTACTTTATCGGTGATTATTTTCCAAAGGTTTTCTTCTTCTCAATGACATCGATAATATTTTGACGAATACATGAATATACTTGAATCAGTTTTGATGAATTAAACATGGTCATAGTTAAACTGCCAAGCTTGAAAACCATAAATAAACTATACTGAAGGAAGCATTTTGAAGATAGTTTTCATAACGAATAAAGTCGCTTCTTTTTCAATTCTTTTACGTTGCTGTAGTCTTTATTCTTCTACGAAGTTTTATCTACAGACAAGTGTTCTTGGCCTTTCAATCTTTTCCTTTTCTTGAGATAAATTTCTTCATTTTTGTCTCCTTCAAGTTTATTTTCTTCTTTGGTAGTCTTTATTCTTCAAAGAAGTTTTATCTACAGACACGTTTTCTTGGCCTTTCAGTTCTACTGTTCAATTTCTTCATTTTTGTATCCGGCCCAAGTTTATTTTCTTCTTCGGCCAAAACTATCTTAATTTGATTCTTCGATGTTCATATTTCTCAGTTGATATTTTAAGTATTGTATTTTGTTGTTGTTTGTTTGACTTTTTTTGTCGATAAAAGAACAACCTGCTTTCGATTCGGGCTCTGCTATTCGGCGCGCGCGCATCACTTTCCCGCCGAAATGTAAACAGCCAATCAGTATCGTGATGGGCACGGACGTTGTACGGACGTGCGCGCCCGCGATCCTATGTGGTGTCCATGAAAAATCAACTCGATGGGTTACCATTTTTTCTTAGGTATGGTGCTCCGCTCGCGCGGGCCTTTGGCCCGCGCGGAAGCTCCGCTATTATTATAATGATAAACATATGAGGATGATGATGATGGTGGTGTACGTGATGATGGTGATGATGATTGTGGTAGTGGTGATGGTGATATAGCCATGGTGGTGGTGATGAGAATGATGATGGGGTGATGATGATGATGGTTATATGGTGGTAATGATGAGGATATGGTACAGTAATTGTGCAGTGGTGGTGGTGTTGATTATGATAATCAAGTTGATGATGATTATTAATAATGAAGGCAATGAGAATCATGGTATAAATCATGTTGATGATTATGATAGATAACCTTAACTTGGAAACATTAACAGAACTTACCTCCTCAACCAACATAGAAAGACTTTCTCTGAGAGTGTACAGAAGGTTGATAGGAGCAGTGTGGTGATACCTACAAACAGAACACATCAAACTGTCATAAGTAGGGACAATTATAATTTGATGGGGCTACAATGATGGTATGTATAATGAAAATAATGGAAAAAATTAATGCTACACTGTATACCTCCTTGATGTACCATCACACCCCCAGTAGTTACCAAGTTCAATTATGTCCAGGTAGAAAGATGCAACCTTGGTCTTCCTGTTTTTCACCTTCTCTCTATCAAATGAACAAATGAATTAAAAAAAAACATTGACACAAGCATAAATGGAAACTATAGGGACTGAACTAGTATAGGCTGCGTCAGTGTTTGACAAAACGATAGGGTAATATAATGAAATTTTTAACACTAAAAAAATGTTTACTTTTGATGGTGTGACAAATTTCATTATACATGTATTATATTATTATTATTTATTATTATCATTATATTATATTATTTTTATTATCTGTTATTGAGACAAGTAAATAAAGTCTAATCTCCCAAGAGGATTGCATTAGCATCATATTCAATAAAATGGAATTTAATAGGATCTTTTTAAACTACAAAGTGACATAATTAATTAACATTGCTGAATAAACTTACATTGCTCTTGGGCTGAAAGTAATAGGGCATATACCAGGAGGGCAAGCAAAGCATTTCTGTGATCCAGTATAGACTACATCCAATTCTAGTTCATCAGTAAGGAATGGTGTCCCACCAAGGGATGCTACAGTGTCAGCGATGACAAGACAGTTATACCTATAAGAAAACAAATATAGTTATACATATGTATATAAAAGTTATGTACCAAATGTCCCGTATATGCGCACCCATCCTAAAAACAAATTCTTTTTTTGTTCATATAATAAAAAGAACATGCGCTCGCTCGTAAAATATTGTTTTCACCACTTGAAAATAAAATTCATATCTTCGCGCCACAGTGTAAAATCCTCTATATGTATTACTACTTCATTGCTACATGCTGTCAGACAAAAAGTTTGTGAAGTGAAGTTGGTGATTCTTTTCCATCAATCATGCAAATTAACACAACTTGTCTGGACTACTATAATTACTTGAACTGTAAACAACAATTGATAGACCTTTTCTCAAATTTGCTTCACTAATCATAAAACATTAGATTCAAGTGGTGGTTAGAGAGGAGATTCTGTAGATTCATTGGCTCCTGGACATGGCTCCAATGATCAGCGCCCAGTTGTTCAAAGCCAGTTTAGTATTAATCCTACAATCATTGTCAAAAGTAGTTGGCACGATTTTAGTATTTTATCTCATAGTCACTACTTTCTTTATTTTAAGTATAAAAAATGTCCCCCCCCCCTTCCCCCCACATCAATGTTGCTGTAAAATGATAGCACATTGACAGGTCAACCATATAAGCACCAAACAATGACTCCCTCCTCAACATTGCGAAGGGGGGGGGGGGGGGGGGGGGGGGGGGGGAGTAGTAGAATTTGAGCACTGCTAAAATTACTTTATCACATTCGTGCCAACACTTTTGTCAATGATTGTTAGGTAAACTCTATAAGTTTTCTTTAGAGTTAACCTAGGATTAGTGTTAATCTAGCTTTGAACAACTGGCCCATACAAATAAAAGATTTTAAGTTGTAGGTTGCCATGCTTTTACTTTCTTGTTAATACAATGTAAAACCATCCTTACTTGTGACAAAGTGCTCCAATTCCATCCATTGGCTGGCAGATTCCTGTAGATGATTCGCTGTGTGTAATAAACATGGCAGCAGGCTTGTGTTCTTTCAGTCCTTTTTCTATGTCTTCCAAGGTGAATGCCTCACCTGGGGTCTTGGTGATGACCTTTACATCAAGATCTAAAGTCAATAACAACTTTTTGTTATAGAGTGCATGGCAATTATAAGCCTGGTTCACACTTTAATCATAAGGAACATACGCAGACTCATATGTGCATGGCTAATGAGGAAAGCCCAACTGAGTCTGCGTATGTTACAATATGCTTATGTCGCTAGTGTGAACCAGCTAGACTTTTAGAAATGAAATTAGTCTTCTGTCTTTTCACATGCTTATGAAAACTGAGATATATTTGGGAGAATTCAGGAACAGATCAGTCCAAACGGGAGACGATATCAAGTGACTGTTTGGACCTGCTTGAGAATTCTCCCAAATGTATCGAAATTTTGATAAGCCTGTGAAAACACAGAAGATGTGCTTCTTTACTTTTATAAAATAACAATCACAAAAAATGAGGACAAAATTCCCTTTTTGTAGACATGCATGCGTGAAGCATCAAACAAATGAAAAAGCTAACTGTTGAATACGCTCATGTGCTTGAACATGGCGTAATGTGTTTTTCATGCTCTCATTTTATCAAAACAATAACTAACTATTCAAATATCAACTTTTTAAAAATTAAGCTTATCTAAATCTTTACCAAGTTAAAATGCACAACCATTCAAATTTATTGGCTTATTAAGAATTCACCTAAGAATGACCTTAAAGTTGCAAAAATATATATGTAAAAATGTAAGCGAATTGACCTCTGACCTTTCAATTACAAAATCAAAACATTAAAGGGGGACTAGCACAAGAATACTACGAAAGTGAACTGCAATTTAACATAACCTTTTTAGCTTTAAATGATGAAAAATAAGTAATTCCTTCTTATTTTGCCAAAAAAAATGGTGTTTTAATGCATTTACCTAACAAAAATTGTCATTAAACCTACTTTGAACACCTATTCGCCATCGCTGGACTGTCGCCTACTTGGCCCGCATTTTTTTGTACAGCGGTCTGCGCGTGATGTCAGTTACTTGATAGACTTGGCATACAACATGGCTTCTGATTCAGAAAGTACTGACTATTCGAGCGATTCAGAAAGCGTTACTATGAACCCAGGTGAAAACATTCTCTCTCAGGACGATGAGGACATAGAGCCGATCGCTACTGAAGAGGAGAACGAGTTATATAGACAAACTTTAGCCGCCGAAGAAGAGGAAGAAGCGATGCTAAAGAGACGTTATGAAGAGCAAGACGTTCATTCGTGGTATGTTTATAATACTTACCATCGATTTCTTACCTTAAAATGAATGGTTTTGTGTATTTTTTTTGATAATTATTTACAGCAATTTTACTGTTTCACAGGTGCAAGTGTACACACTGCTCTTTGGAGTTGATAACAAAGCCGGAGGAATGCTTTTGTTGTTGCGACATCGATCGGTGTCAAGAAAGGCTAGCAGAGCTCGTCGAAGAACCGCCAGCATGTATAACAGATCACCCTGGCTTCTCATCTGGCTGTCTAGATGAGTGGGTACTCCAGATAGCCGCCATCGGATTGAAAACGCGGAAAAACAAGCGCTATACTGTTATGTACGAGGAAAATCGCGTTGACAAACACAAGTAAGATATATTTGACTTTAAGGCCCGGGCAAACGGTTTCAACATTTGCTTCAACATTCGTTCAATTTTGTTGATTTAAACTCTTTCAACATTGTCGAAACGTGTTGGATCAGTGTTGAATCAAAATCGAAAGGATGTTGAAGCAAATGTTGAAACCGTCGGGCCTTTTAGCTTTTAGATATTTGATAAATTTTTTTCGTATTTGTATACTATACCTAATATATAGATTATTCATTATAACTTCATTGTAACTATTAATTTCAGATTGTAATTGCCATTGTTTCTGTGACCTGTAAATTTTACTGTTTTGTATTTAGAGTAAGGGTGTTTGATACTAGTGTTAACCACTTTCCTATATTATCTTAATTTCTTGTTTGTAAATTTATTGTGTGGAAAATAAAACCATGAACCAACTTTAGAGTTTTTGTCGAATTTCACATTTCTCTCTCGTGTATTCAAGAGCAGACACAATAAATTATTTAGGGATTTTGAATTGTTTGAACAATAAATTGATTGTGATCGAGGTCTCTACTGTATTTATTACTTACTTTTTATTATTTATTTGTTGTTCATTTGTCAAGAAAAATAATTTATTGTATTTATATAGTGCTTATACACACAACTTGAGATGCCAGTTTCATCTACATGAACATGTCCATTATTTTTTTATTTCTTTTTAGTGTGGTCACACTTTATAATCAACCATTTACATTTCTAGGTTCTTACGATCAGTAGCTTACCGCCAGTTTATAAGACTGGTATGGGAGTATATTGGCAAATCAAGAAGGCTTCCTTTACCTTGCTGTGCCTATGATAAGATCAGAAAACAGTTCCCATCTGAAGATGGACAATACAAGGGCTTCGAGGAGGAAGATGATGAAGAACAGAATGACTCAGAGGTAAACATTCATATATTTGATTATAGCTGATATGATATAGTGATGGTGTTGATGAACAGAAAAAACAAAAACATTTAAAACAACTATTATTCGGTCACAATATCAACAAATCCTCACTGAATAGATATTTCAAAAATTTCAAAAATCAATTTCAAGTTATCAATAATTTTTTTTAAACTAATTCCTTGTATTTGTCCCCATGTTATGATTATTATGTCTGTTGCTGACACTGGCTTCTGTTGTGCCCTTTCATTGGCTGTCCACATTTTTTGCATGAAGGTGCCTTTCTTTGTTTTGGTCCAATAGTCGTCCATTGTCGAAGTTGTTCATCTACAAAATTAATACACATGAAAAATGTTTATTGTGGTTATCTATGTATTTTATATATTACATACCTGTACATGTTGGTGGGACTATTGTTGTTGCTTTTGCTTTTCTTTGCCTGTATTTAGCCATGGCATCTAGTTTGGAATCTTTATCTAATCCAAAGCACATTGGCCCAGGAACACTGTTGTCTAGTTCAATTTCCATCTCTTTTAACTTGTCTCTTGGTGTTGTGATCAATGTCATATAAATCTCATCAACATAACCTGTCAATGAATATCAGATATAATTGTAGTACTACCAGCAAGTATTTTTTTAAATGATATTTTTTTTTTTAAAGTAAATTTACCAAATTTTTGTGGTATTTTTTCTTCCTTGACTGTTGCTTCTCCATACTTGTATTTTGGATAGTGTACTCTGAGGTTGGCTTCACCATGATCATTTACTACTGACTCTCTTTTCACATTATAATTAAAATGCAGTGCTGCCAGATATGATCTAAAATAAACGAATCATATCAATGGATTGGAATCAATTATCTTTTTTGTTATTCAACAGGATTTGGATGAGGAAGATGATGAACAATAGAAGATCTGGGTGTTATTATTACTGACAGGTAAGTAGTTAGTTGTTTATACATTGTATAGTCTAGTACCTGCTTAGCATTCCAAGATAAGAGTACGCCAACATTTTAGGGGCAAATTGATTTATTACCGAGTGGTACCCTTCTAAATAACTTGTCTGACCATTTGAAGAGGCCTTTTTTATTGCTGTTGTAATATTGGTTGTACTTAGGGCATCAACAAGTTTTCCATATGCTTCTGATCCTGCAATTAATTTGAACAAACAAACTTCTAATTCTGCCAAAAATGCATTGTAGCTGATACAAATGCATTTTAATATTACCTTTTGTCATCCAGACCCTTTCTTTGGTAAGAGGATCATGAGCACAAGCATTAAATATGCGATTTGGCAATTCTTTGTGGACATTTATCACATGTGAGAAAAAACTTTGAAATTTTGCTAGTTTAACCTCGCCCAGAAGTTCCTTGGTTGTTGTTACTGACCAATAAAAGTGTCTGACACACTTTTTTCTCCACCGCCCAATTAGTTCACATGATTTCTCTTTACTTAATTTGATAAGTATCTTCTGGATTTCTTATAATAGAAACAAATATATAAGTTTACAATTTTATCTGCGGTATGCAGACATGTAATACGTTAGGGCATATATGTTACACAATGCAAAAATGAATTTGAGCTATCAGGAGGTTGACAAGATCCTTTTTGAAAATTACATCACTGTGATTTATTTGAAACTTTGTTGTTTCTCTGGCCTACTATGGGTGTAAATGTAGGTGTGGCATAACTACTTACTTTTTGCAACATGCCAAAGGTCATAGAAATGATGTACTACAGGCTTCCCAAGTTCTTTACACATTTTGGGACATTCTACACGCATCCATTTTCCAATAGACTTATGTCGATCAGAAATGAATGACTTAATTATCATTCCAGTAGTGAACAAGTAGGCAAATGCCCTTTGGTGCCCTAAAAATTCCATAGCAGTACTGCTACCAGCTTCATTAGCCTGAAAATAAAATCACTTAATAACTTATTTATTCTTAATTCTATATTTTTTGTTAGGTGATCAGTGAACCATGAATCCAACATCCTTTGTACAACCCAAGAAATGAATCACAGTGACAGTCTTCAGCCACACATAACTACTGGTACTTTAAAGTGTTGGAGACACACAGGAAGGCCATAGTTTATACTGTTGTATAATTAGTTCACTTTAAACATGACTTTAAAAATCAATGTTAAAATACCTGAATTAAAAGAACATCAATAATAAGGCCAATAGTGCAGCATAAGATTGAGTATGTACAGTATTTTGCAGAATGCCCCATGGAATCATGCCTCCCATCACCAGCCAGGTCTACTTCTTTTCCATCTATACTGTCAATCAATTTTTGCTTGTACGAACGCCAAAATGTAACAACACTTGGTATAAGTAAATGGCGCTGATGGTAGTAATATGTTGTTTCATGATAAACTAACAGATTCATGTGCTTGAGTACAAGCAAAACTTTTCTTATGGATGCTCCTGCACACAAAACTGCAAAACTCAGCAGTAAGTTGCCAGCAGGAATCCTTCCAAGTATTTTGGGCTGACTTTCCCAGATATAAACCTTCTCACATTTCTGACATTTGGAAGTTATTACAATGTATGTTCCACTTTGCTTGATGTCGATATCAGGTTTTGGACAGAAGCAGTACCGACAGAACTGGAAAAGAACTAGTAGCTTAGATAGGAAAACAATTGCTTTTGGTTCGTTGCGGGCATCCTTTTCTTCTGTGTCCAATCTAAAGATGAAAAGAAAATAGCAGACTACATTGTATTAATTAAATAGAAATGTAACTTTAATTGTAGCATGTAAAAGTATTTTATTGCATATCTTAATGCAAGTATTAGATTGCAAACATTAAATGTGGGGAATACTTTGCACTATTCACTACTACATAGTACTGTATAAACAATAGAAAACAATAGAATTAGCATAATATAGTACTATTTTCTACAATTTATATTGTAGACATTTAGTGTTTGCACTATATATATGTATACTGCTATAAAGCTAGGGGTTAAACACTGGAACACACAATCATTAATTCTTAATAAATAATCTTGTTTTTAATTTGAATAAATAGCAAACCTGGTGTTACATGTGACTTTTTGAGCTATAGTTTCATCGTCGTCTCCATAATCTATATACTGTTGGTCATTATCCTCCGGTATTTCTTCTGGCTCTTCTTCAAGGGTATGTTGCCCTTCCATGTCGAGCAATTCCACGGGACATTCATTGTCACTGGGAACCCATTCTTCATCAGATGTTTGCCTCTTGTTTTCCTTTTCAGGAAAATCATATGGATAAGTCTGAGTAGCTAGAAAAAGAAATACATTTATTATCATTATTGTCATCATTAATTATATTTTTTCTTGCTGTCATCATAATTATTATAATCCATTTTATTTTTTTTATCAGTTATTTTTATATCTATTGTCATTATCAATTATGTACTTTGTGTACATTGTTTTCTTACTTTTTGTTGAGACCACTGGGGCTTTTTTTGTGTTGGTAGCCAATGCACTCAGCAAATCTGATTCACTTTTTTTCATTCTGCGGATTTTGGTTTGCAGGTTTTTTACTTTTGTCTTAAGATCATGCTGATTGTTATCTACAGGACTGCTGGCACTGCTACATGTAGGACTAGGATTTAGGTTTGATACCTACATGATTAATCAAAGAAATATGTGAGTTTTATGAAAGTACTAACTGCATGGTCCAAAATTAATTATTCAATATAAAAGAACTATTTTGTGCTATGTAGTTACTGAGTTGTTTCATAGCACCACATAACTTTTAAACAACTGAGCAAATTAAGACTAAAAAGTAAAGTTTTGTCAGTTATATGTGTCTGAATTGTCAACTTACTGACTGTGTATTAATAGAAACTTGTGGGAGCTCCAACTCTACTGTTGATGTAGGACTAGGATTTAGGTTTGATATCTACAGGATTAATCAAAGGAATATTTGAGTTTTATGACTGTCACAGTGTTATGTTATAAGACTCTATAGCTACAAAGTAAAGTTTGGTCAGTTACTCATGTATGTCTGAATTGTCAACTTACTGACTGTGCAATAGAATTTTGTTGGTGCTCCAACTCTAGATCTACTGTTGTTGTTGTTTTTGTTAATTCTACAGCTATTGGTTCTTGTGGTGAGGCTATTTGGTCTTGGACTTGGTTTTCTTCTGGAGAGGCCACCTTGGGTACTTCCACTGTAGGTCTTCGATCAATTCCCATGTCTTTAAGCATCTAATTGTAAGGAAATTTTTCATCGAAGCAAAACAAAACAACTACTAACTTAGACTCGTCAGATTTCAAACATCGCCGTATCAGTGCTAAGTACAAAATATAAGTCGTGAATTACAAAAATCATACTTTTCAACTTGATTTTGTATTTTGTTTATTTCATTTGTTTATTCATTTACGTGTATTTTCCATGTAGTAAGGTTAAATACAACGCAGTACGTGTCTATATGTCCGGGTGCGTGACAGAATATTGTCAGGGAGTCGAATTATTTTTACGCCTGGAAATCTCGACTTAATACGGTGAAAAGAATGATTTGGTAGAGCTAAACAAAGTAAAGTATGTTTTACTAAACTAGTATGCTATTCTGCAGTGATTTTTTAAAAATTAACATGTAGTTATTCGTGACCTAGTGTCAGGCACGCGAACATATACATACACTGACACTGCGTAAATACAACATCGATCACAAAACAGCTAGCTTAGCTAGCTCAGAATTAAAGTTTTACAAACGACATGAATAAGTTTTCTATAAATTTCTGCTCGAAAAACTGTTAAAATTCAGGAGAAGGACTTTAGCTTATAATATTTATAATATTTACACAGTCAGCAAAACCTACCTTGCGGCGTGTCCTGTCACTGAACTTGTTATCATTTGGACCTTCGTCGCCGGCTGGAAACCAGATTGTGGGTACAGACCCTTTGATTAAGAATCTCTTGATTCCTTGTACGTTCATTACTCGCTCAAAACAGCTTCCTTCGAAATGCTTTGAGCACACAACAAATCGATTTTGCGGCTCAAAGTTCGCACTGTGAATGTCAACAAAGCGCTTCCATTTGGCACATTCGGTCTTGTCAGTAGGCGAGAGATGCAACGAAATGCCATTTTTTGGATCGGATTGGTTGCTACAGCCCTGCACAACACATCTATTTGATGGCATGCTGAAAAAACTATGTTTGTCTGCTTTTATCAGTTATGAAATTATCGCGTGTTTTGCTTCTCACCTACAGATTCTCTCAGGTTGGTTTATTTCTATCAAGTAACTGACGTCACAGATCTCGGCCCAGGCTCTTTACCGAGTTAATGATCAAGCGACATCTGAAAAATGGCGGGTCAAAAAACACCCGTTGAAATGAAGGTCTTACGCTTAGATTTAGCAAAAGAAAATCATGTGGCTTTTTAATGATATTATAAAGATTATAACAATCGAGTTTTTAAGCATTTTGAATTAATTTTGAATTTTTGGCCCATTTTCGTGCTAGTCCCCCTTTAAATAAACATGCATATAACAGGGCTAATGATTTACCAGTAATAATAAATCATATTTAGAAAATCTACAAAATAATTAAATACTTTTGTTGAAACATGTACATGCAAAACCTATATTATAATTTCAATTTCGTTCAATTTGCATACTTTTATATTACGTGTCAGGGAGATTTAGAATATTTTTTCGCAAACCTGTAAACCCGGCTGTAAAACCTTGTAAAACCTGTTTTTGGTATAATGTATACGGGCGTATTTATAAGCACTGAAATGGTTTCCTTGGAAATTTTGCAGAAAGCTCTCGCAAATTTGTCTTAAATATAAGTTAAAATAGGCCAAAACATAAAGAAAAAATTATTATCAACTTTATATGTGTTTGGAATGACTAGAGCTTCTTCCGTGACAGCATTTTTCTCCGAGCACAATTTTTGACATGAAAGCAGTCGAATGGTTTCCTAAAGTTTGCTTTTATATTTACACGATTTTAATATGAGCTTAAAATGAATTGTAAGTGGAAACTTTGCACTTTTAATTAATGTTGCTTTAATACTTGAGGTCATGGATACAAAAAAATGGTGACAAAATCGAACATGCAGCGTACGTAATTGCCACAATAAGACATCAACTGCACTACACTGGCTTACAGAGTACAATGAGAAACATTTGATTTGCATAAGTGAATATTGAGAAAATATTATTGTGTCAATATTAATAATTGTTATAAAAAAGATGTGGAGAAATAGACATTGAATTGTGAAGCTTAGCATGGACGATTAACCTTACTTGTTTGGTGTGTAAAGAAATAACAAAATTGCTACGTTTTTTACACGTGTCATTAGTAATTTTACCTTGCCTTTCAGCGATATTGTGAGCTCTTAAACCCCACATTCCATTCTCACATACTAAGATCCTTTCTCCTCGTTCTAGTATATTCAACATAGATCCTTCCATGCCAGTATGGCCAGCTCCAGTGAACACCAAGGTGTAGACATTGTTAGTCTGGAAAGCATATCGAAGACCGGCCTGAATTTCGTCCAAAATGTGATGAAATTCGGTCTGAAAATGCCCCAGCATAGGCAACGAAGCTGCGTTGTAGATTCGAGCGTTAGGATTCGATGGTCCAGGCCCGAAAAGCATCTTAGGATGTGGCCATAAAGGCTTGAGAAGTTGTTGTGGCGGAGGGATCTTCGTTTTCTTGTCTAAACCAAACGACGCCATTTTCTTTCTTCGTAATTAAAAAATTAAACTTGAAATTCTCTTTTCCGAAACGATTGCTAACGCAAAATACTTTTACGAATTCAAAGCTTGGTATCTAAAAAATCCTTCAAATGGAACTTGCTTTCTTTGTTCTGGGAACAGAAACGATGTGGGTTTTATATCCGTCTTGTGTGATTGTTTGGGGTAGGGGTAGTCACGTGACTACATGACGTGATGTTTTGCATGCTTCGTGGCATTGATAACAATAATATATTCATGCATACGATCACAGTCCTTGTTCCTGTTTCAGTTTAAATGTGCTTATAATAACTGAATCGTCCTAATTTCAAATATTTTACTCATTTAGAGGTATTCTATAATCAGAGTAAATTACTTCAAGACGAGTTTTTACTTCCGTTTTCTTATATATTATCATTATTTTAAAATATTCATTCACTCTTTTATATCAAAACACCACCCCTATTGGCTTAGGCTGACAGCTTAAACAAAATAAATAACTAAAATTTTAAATGATTTATAATAAATAAATTCTTCAAATTGATGTCTTTTGGAAAGAAAAGATTTATAATAGGATATATTACCGGTATATTTAAACTTTCCAAGGGAATTCAAACTAAACGTTTAGATCCTCATATATTATATATAACAACTTATTGGTGTTGCGGACGTAAACCTTCGTAGAGTTAAACCTTGTTCATATTAGTTTATATGTGTTATTTTAGTCGTGTTTACTTGACATGTTCCGAGAATTGATATATTGGAGTACAGTAAGTCTTGTGACGACCTCTCCCTGGCCTAAGTGACTTTGTTTAGCAAATAACAGCAGGTACCATAGGCGATGTGCACGTGCGCCACACATTCTATAAACAAAGCATGATGGAAAAGTACCTAAATTTGACCATTCCCCCTATAATTATAATAATTATTTTTTAATTTTTCCTGCCGCTATAATTAATTAAAATCCTAAAATCAGTTTTCTTTATAAAAAAGTAAGCATTTTATAGCAACAGCTACTGATAAAATGTCAAATTGAATGAGATATATTTCCAAACATATATCACATTCAATTTGACATTAAGGCTAGCGGTCTTAACATAGTCCAAATGCCAAGTTTCCAGCCATTTGTTCGCCTAATATGAATATGCAGGAGGAAGTATGAAGGATTTCCAAGCTTTGGCGCGAGGAGAATGGAGAGGACTTAAGGGGAAGAGTAGGGGGAGGATTGTGGGCGTGAGCATGGGCGGTTGTAGGCTAGTAAGAAGGAAGTCATTTGATCACAGGGAGCCCAAGCTCATCACTTGTGATCTTTTACAGAAAATGTCAAAATCGCTCTAATTGAGCTAAAACTCCGTCAAAGACTAGAAAACAGTTTTACACAACTATCTACGTAAAAAAACGTTTCATTTATTAGTGTATATTTGAGGCACATCGAAAGGATATCTCTCGACTCCATACATTTACTGTAAAAGATCACAAGTGATGAGCTTGGGCTCCCTGTGATGTGATCAGTATGTGTTTGGAACGGAACAACATTTAACTTTTGAGGGGGGGGGGGGGGGGGGGGAGGGGGGTTGTGTGGGGGTGTTGGATGGGTGATTTTGAAAATAAATTTCTTGCAGCACGAATGGAATAAAAAAAATCCTGCACTATAGTAAGGGGAGAAAAAAATGTTGCAAAGTGTAGAAATAGATATCCTATAACTATTACAATTTCCTTGAATCTGATTGGTTGACAGACTGCTCTATTTTCCACTAATCAACTTGTTTTTGTAATCGGACAGTGTAATCGGATAGTTGGCTGTAATCGGACAGTTGTTATCGGACAGTTTTATTAGCCAATGTTTTTTCTGCTTTCAGATTAATCAACCAATCACTGAATTGATACAAATCACTATAGCAGCGAAAATTATTCTCAAAAAATGAGTTTTTTTCAAAAATGGAGGATTTTTTCATTTTATTAGAAACCCCACACATTTTTCTCTGAAATTGTAATAGTTATGATTAATTGGTAATCAAACTTTGTGTCGTCCAATTCTTTCGCTCCTGTTTCCTCCGCAAAACTATAAACGCGTGTATGGATAATTTGATCTGGATACCGTTACGTTATTAGTGTGGAATTTCCCGGCTCGTTACCCAGACGTTAGTAGTTTCGCGGGGGGAAGAGGAGCAAAAGAACGTCTGTTTTCTCAGGTCATATATTTGTTTAATGACCAACAGGTTTCAGGTTTTTGAGCAAAGGTAATTAACTGAAGTTGAGTTTATTTGCATGAAAAGAACGACTTTTTCAACCTCGTTCCCAGGGGCCCCTCCCTTTGCTTTTGGGTTGGGCGGGAAATTTCCCGAGTTTTTTTTTTTTTAGGAGAGCTTAACAATATATATGAAGTAACTTGTTACGTAAAAGCATTTTATGGCTGACGTAAATAATTTTACGATATTAATAGTATATGACTACAAGATTTGTTGTTGTACTGGACGTTTCGACACAAAGGGTATGTTTGCACTACAGAGAAAGTTTTGTTTAGGCGTTAGACTCCGTTTCTTTTGGGGGGAACGGAGAAAGTTGTTTTGGGTTGTTTTGGGATAGCTGTGTTACCGATATGGCCGCGTGAAGCCAAAGACGAGTGCAAAAAAAAACAAAAAAAAAAAACGAAGTTGTGGGGAGGTTGAGGGGAGAAGAGCGGAGGATCCTTTAATTTGTTCACTTGACATACTTCTGTAACTGCACATTCGTTCACTACAACTTGATTGACATGTTTTAGCAAACAGCTGTGCGGGACTGAAATTTGGTTCTAGTGCAATTGACCAATTCAGTTTTAATGATATGTAAGTGTACATTTCGCTGTGTTGCAAACAGGCCCTTTTGAAAACAAAATGCTTGGACGTAAATAATGTATAAAACAATTCTATTAAATGGCATACAGCTTATTCTAAAAAGGTTGACGGGGCGAACGGCGATTGCACGACCGAAAGGAACTATGGTCAATACGAATTCGTTCTTATTCGTTTCTAAATTACCCAAACAATGCCTCCACCGTTCAGCGAAACCTTCGAGACACCAATCTAAGGTCATCGCTGAACAGTGTTTGGGTAATTTAGAATGGAATAAGAAGAAATTCGTATTACACACAGTCCTTTTCGGTCGTGCAATCGCCAATCGCCGTTCGCCCCGTCAGCCTTTTTTGAATTAGGTGTATGTCTCCATGATTACGCCAGTGTAAAGGCATTTATGATCCAATCAAAAAAACATTCAAAGTTTTTATTTGACTATTCATTGCTTGATTAGAGTAAAACAGCAAATTCCATAAGACGGGGTGTATTTATAAACAGGTAATAGAGCATTACAAATATCTAGAACTTGACTTGAAAACGGCCTCTATTCTTACTCAAAAACACCGCCCACCAAAACAAGATGAAGATTGGACTATAGGGCATTCAACCACTCTATATGACATACAAGCCTGCGTCAAATCCCGAATTTTTCTCGGTTATAAGTCGTTAACCAAAAAATAGTCCGGATGCGACGCAGGCTTCTCTATCCGGAACAAAAGACTAAGATTCTCTCTAAATAGGACATATCTTTGATGTACGATAAAGAGCCAGAGGTTTCACTCGCGGAAAAAGAGGTGAGAAATTCACTCTACACTCGTGTATATCAATCTTCTCTCGTCATTTTGTCTCAGCCAATTAACACTCCAATCGATCAAAATTCAACTCGTTTAGGAGTTTCTGTGTAAAAGTAGAGGCCACATTGCAGTTCTTATTCATATTTTGTAAGTGCTTCAGTGCATTTGTTTCAAAGATTGGCATTAATCGGTGTGACCAGAGTATTGTTTTTTTTTTATTGCAGATCAGTTATTTTCATAGACTCTTGTTTTATAGCGCCTTTTTACTCATTCTGGTGAAGACATGATTTTTTTGGAGCTGCAGCAGTAATGGGCTATACAAAATCCCAATATGTTTTCTGATCAGAGGCTTTACTGAGGAGCTCAAAGAATCGTCTGAGCTCAGTTCAATCTGATATATTTTGGTGACTTTCATTTGTTGCAGCCGTAATGCTGGTTATGGGGTATGCAAAACCCTAAAATGTTTTTTTATGTGACTGCAGATCATAATCAGAGACGTTACTGGGGAGATCAACGACTCTTCTGAGCTTCGGTCAGTTTTATTTCGGCGCCTTTTCTATTCATTGAGGCAAGACCTTGGCTTAATTCGTAGAGAGGACATTGAACTAAACATGGCATGCAGTCCATGTCCCGCTTCAAAAGGAGGTCCGATATGTTAACTCTTGTAAAATAGGTGAGTGTTCACAATATTTTGCTCATTCTTCTTTTCTCCTAGCTCCTTGCAGAGCATGAGGCGAGAAAAAACTCCCTCCACTTTGGCCTGTCCGCTGCGATCTGTTCAGCTTCTTTCCAGTCCCGCCACCCCATCTTTTTCCTTTTTTTTTTCAATTGTTCTCCTCCATGTCTCTCTTGGTCTTCCCTTCCTACGCTTTCCCTCCGGAGCCCATGTCAGTGCAATTTTGCTCATTAGCTTATGACAAATTGCATACTGAATCCCAAAACTTTAAAGATCTTATTAATATAAGTAATCTACAAATTTGATAGGCTAAGCTCTTTGCATTCAATACTTTCCGAGATATGAGTTTTCAAATTACTGGGTGGCAAACACACACTAATGAGACCATACATTCTCTGTAAAATTCTTAAACCGCTTCACCCACTGAAAATCTGCTTTAAGTGTCCAGTTAAATTTTAAAAATAAGCTAATTAACCGATGCTCGTTTGATATACAGTACCGATTTGGTACTTTTTTGGTTTGGTAAATTTAGCTAAAAGGTGAACTTCCTATATATACAAATCATGCAAAATGTTAACAATGACGTCAGCGAACATCGGCCTATAGGGAACCGCTCAATATTTACAAGGAGAAGGACTGGCGCATCTTGATTTTCGCTTGCACAAATTTTTGTGACCCCTCCCACTGAAGTGCCTTCTGTTTGTCTTAGCCTTATCCTTTTAGCATAAAAAATGCTGTCCCTTTCTATTTATACCAGTTCTGTTTTTTTTTGTCAATTCCATCAGTTTCTATGTGCAATCTATTTCTCATCCAGCCACGTATTTGCTCTCTGACATAACACCACGAGACGGTAGAAGAGAATTTGAAGACCGTGCCAGTGGTTAGTGCACAAAAGGCTTGCAAGTGACTTAGTGAAAATTCCAGCAAATCAGAGGCAATATATGTAGAAATCGATTCAGTACAAATGCGACCTTTGTAATAGAAAATACCCTTCTT